>CM038702.1:55065497-55165497 GCA_021613375.1 Megaleporinus macrocephalus
CTGGTCTACTGGTTAAAGTTCACTCTGCCCCAAGCACACTGCTGGAGGAGAAAAACAAGGATAAAGTGATGTTCGGTGTGTTCCTTCGCTGCATGACTTTCACTCTCTCTGCCTTTCTCCGCATGTTACTCTGTAAGTTTACTTCAAGAAACTTCATGATATGATAATTAAACCTATTTCCTTTTTTAAAAAAAGAAACATGTTATACATGTCATTACTATGCACCTGCACAGTGTATCTCATTAATACATACCTATTTTTATACTGTGATTAGTTATTCACTGTTATCCGAGCGCATGTGTAAAGCAATATCAATGCACATATGCATGTATGCACATATGTACAATTTTATTAATTCATCTATCTATGTTTTGTATGTATGCTTTGTATGTATTTCCAGCTATCTATCTTTATGTATGTATGTATGTATGTATTTATCTAATCCATACACCTTTATATGTATGTATCTATTAATCCATCTAGCTACCTTTTTGTATGTATGCATGTATGTATGTATGTATTTATTCATCCATCTACCTTTCTAATCCCTATACCTCCTTATGTATGTATGTATTTATGTGTATGTATGTATTTATCTAACCCTCTATCTTTTTATGTATGTATGCATGTATTTATATGTATGTATGCATATGTATGTATGTATTTATTTATCCCTACATCTTTTTATGTATGTATGTAAATGTATGTATGTATTTATCTATCCCTACATCTTTTTATGTATGTATGTATTTATCTATCCCTACATCTTTTTATGTATGTATGTAAATGTATGTATGTATTTATCTATCTATCCCTACATCTTTTTATGTATGTATGTAAATGTATGTATGTATTTATCTATCCCTACATCTTTTTATGTATGTATATGTATGTATGTATGTATGTATCTATCCCTATACTTTATTATGTATGTATGTGTGTATATGTATGTATGTATCTATCTATCCCTATACCGTTTTATGTATGTATGTAAATGTATGTATGTATGTATGTATGTATCTATCCCTACACTTTTTTATGTATGCATGTGTGTATATGTATGTATGTATTTATCTATCCCTATACCGTTTTATGTATGTATGTAAATGTATGTATGTATGTATGTATGTATCTATCCCTACACTTTTTTATGTATGCATGTGTGTATATGTATGTATGTATTTATCTATCCCTATACCGTTTTATGTATGTATGTAAATGTATGTATGTATGTATGTATCTATCCCTACACTTTTTTATGTATGCATGTGTGTATATGTATGTATGTATTTATCTATCCCTATACCGTTTTATGTATGTATGTAAATGTATGTATGTATGTATGTATGTATCTATCCCTACACTTTTTTATGTATGCATGTGTGTATATGTATGTATGTATTTATCTATCCCTATACCGTTTTATGTATGTATGTAAATGTATGTATGTATGTATGTATGTATCTATCCCTACACTTTTTTATGTATGCATGTGTGTATATGTATGTATGTATTTATCTATCCCTATACCGTTTTATGTATGTATGTAAATGTATGTATGTATGTATGTATCTATCCCTACACTTTTTTATGTATGCATGTGTGTATATGTATGTATGTATTTATCTATCCCTATACCGTTTTATGTATGTATGTAAATGTATGTATGTATGTATGTATCTATCCCTACACTTTTTTATGTATGTATGTATGTATATGTATGTATGTATTTATCTATCCCTATACCGTTTTATGTATGTATGTGTGTATATGTATGTATGTATTTATCTATCCCTATACCGTGTTATGTATGTATGTGTGTATATGTATGTATGTATTTATCTATCCCTATACCGTGTTATGTATGTATGTATGTATATGTATGCATGTATATGTATGTATCTATCCCTACACCTTTTTATGTATGTATGTATGTATGTATGTATGTATGTATATATATATATGTATCTATCCCTATACCTTTTTATGTATGTATGTATGTTTGTACGTACACTACCACTCAATAGTTTGGGATCACAGTGAAATGTTCTTGTTTTCAATGGAGTATCTTCTTCCTTAACACAACAATGGACTGACGGGTCTCTAAAGAAAGTTGTTTCTTTCTGGTCATTTTGAGTCGGTCAGCAAGTCATCAACTGCTGATGCTTCAGATACTAAACTAACCTAGAATGTTGTTCCCTTTTATTCTCACTTATTAGTAGAATGTTTTTCAGCTGTGCATCACAATTGATCAAGAGTGTCCTAACAACCAATTAGCCCAATAACATCCTTAACTTGGATTGGCGGCCGTACCAGGAGATTTAGACAGAGGACTGAGAATTACTGATAATAGGACTATAGCAAAATAAGCCTCTATACAAAAATAGGCTTTAATACAAACATATTTATTTTTTAAAAATTATCTGATACACTTACATTAATTGTGAAATGAACAATATTGTTTGCGCATTGCATGAAAATTGCATGAATTGCATGAAAATTGCATGAAATGAAATTCTAAAGTGATCCTAAACTTTTGAGCTACAGAGTGCACATATGCAGAATTCTGAGCATGCTCCCACACACTTTGCCATGAAATGAATAGCTTCGCTGGTTGACCTTTACGCTTGTGTCAAGCATTAACATATTTCCATGACTAGTATGTGGTCTTTCTGCTAGAAAGTAGGAGCGTGTCTCTTCTCTTCTTTCCTTCGTAGGTAAGCAAATTTGAGGAGACATTGCATTTAAAGAGTTGAACAGAACTCTTACTAAACTTACTATATTACGGCAATACACTACCCTATGCATATTCAGAATGATTCCTAAGCACATTAGCGTGGTCTCTCTCTATCTCTCTTTCTTTTTATGCCCGGTCCTCGGGAAGGTAGAAGGGGTATAATGGCTCTTTTTTTTTTGCTGAGCAAAATCACTAAAGCAAGAAAGTGTCTCATTAAAGTCGCAGTGTGTCCTCTTAAACACATAAAAAACATCCGAATAAGTGCAACCCCACACACATACACACACACACCCATTTTAATAGGTGGCTTTAGAATGCAGACACCCCACCATTTCCATCTGAAGGTGCTCTCACCATTAAATGTTCCATTACCATAACAAATCTCTCAAGCTGTTTTGCAGAGCAGAAATGTCAACTCATTATCAGACCCTTCACAGATGCCCCGGCGCCCTCACAGAGCCGAACCAATATCCGCCTTACACAGAAACGGCGCATCCTGCAACCCCAAAACACAAATCCACTTAAAAACTGACCCCCTCTCAGTCCCCCCCACCCACCAGAGCTGAGCACATACTCTACATGACCAATACCCCCCCACCTAGAATGGACACAAACTAGACTAAACTCATGCGCCAGCAGCTAGCCCTCTGCACAATGACCCCGAAATTTCCCCTCAAAATATGGACAGACTTATGACACAACACACTCCTACTGCTGTGCCGAGAAGAAGCCAAATCTCTCTCAGCAGTCCCCGAATTCCACGGGATTTATCCTGGGCTAAAAACTGAGAACTTCTCAAATAACTCTAAAAATACAACCAGAACACACAGCGGAGAAATTTCTCAACACACTCCAACACAAGCAGGTTTAATCTTCTGCCAAGTCTCCAACATGCTTCTTCAGTCGAAATTCTCACCATGCCCTTCCTTCATCTGTAATCTCACCGCTGCACTTCTCGCCTCTACATCAAGGCTCCTAAATGGTTCTTGGCTTGGATGTACTGCACTAGAAAGAAACCATACGTTGCTGTAGAAGTGTAGACATTAGGTGAACTTAAAAAAAAAGATGGCGCCATTACAAAAAAAAGGCTTCTTCAACCCCTTAAAACCTCAGGCTTATTACATTCTGAGGCTTACAGTGGGCTACAGTGCAAAACGAGTTATTCTGAGGTTACAGAAGCGTGAAAGAAAAATTTCGACCTGCTGGTGGGTGTCATCGATGAACATGGACTGCCAGAAGGGAATTGAGGGGGGGCGCTTAGGCCATCAAGGTTGGGGTGGCTTAAATACCTGAAACAATTAACTGCAGAATGAATAAACGGTGTATATGTACAAAAGTCACATAGAGAAACAAATAGAAGAAATAATTTCTAATTGATGTGTGGAATATTACCGTTGTCATTTAAATGGGATGTAGATCAAATTAACCTGGAAAATAGTTTCATCTTAAGTTTGCATCTTGTATCAATAGGGGTCTGACTTTGATTGAATATGACAAATCTCCAGTCAAATGTGGCATTCCATGTGGTTCTAATATAACTACAAAAGTATGTGGACACCCCATCCTACTTATTGAGTTCAGGTATATCAGCCACGTCCATTGCTAACAGGTGTATAAAACCAAGCACACAGCCCTACAATCTCCATAGACACTGGCACTGGCAGTAGTATGGGTTGTACTGCAGAGCTCAGTGGCTGGGCGATAAAATGATAACGATAATTATTGCGAAAAAGCGTTTCCTCGATAGACTTATAAGACGTAGTCGCTAGAAAGTTGATAGAATTAAGTTCCGTCCATGTTTTGAGAGACAACACGAACAGCCAATGAGAATAAACCAATAAACCGCTCCAAACCAATCAGGTGGCTGAACCAGAGTTCCAGCCGTTTTAAGTTTGGTTGAAGCACACAGCACAGAGTGTAGGGGTAGCGGCAGCTTAACCCACGCGCTAGTAATTTACTACAGGCGTCACAGTCGAGCAGAGAGAATAAAATAAGAGAAAATGACGACAGAAAACGTGACTACTACTAAAAGAAACATTGCATGGGTCAATAATTTAAAAATAATCTGCTAAAATAGGAACAACAAGTAAACAGGTGTTGTGTTGACAAAGCGTCATGGGATCTTGGAGCTTCAAGTGCTTGGATCAGTTCTACTGTTGTGATCATCTCCACTGTGCAGAGCTGACTAAGCGTTTCTGTGTAAAACACTCCCACAACTTGCACGCGAGCGATTGTTTGTAGCTGCAGCTTGCGCTCCGGATTAATCCATGCTTTCTGTAGGATTTTTTCCCATAATCACCCAGCCCTATCTGAAGATAGTTTATAATTGTTTTGGTCCTGCTAGATCTGCCCCAGTCAACTGTTAGTGCTGTTATTATGAAATGGAAACAACAACTCAACTCTAAAGTGGGAGACTGCACATGGGAGGCTGAGTGCTAAAGTACATACGTCATAAAAGCTCCTAACTGCCTCTATGGCTCTATGTTCTCTGGAGAGCACTTGATAATTTGGTGGAGACCCTTTCCTGTACGCAGCATGACTGTGCACAAGCAGAGGTCCGTACATACACAAGTACTATCACTGCTGTGGATTAGGAGTTGGTTTACTTTCTCTATAGTGCTGGGCTTAATATAAGAATCTATTGCATATCAAAGTATGTGTTTATTGTATATAATGTCTGTCTAGTGTTGTTCTCTGCTACACGTAACCGCGTGTCTTGGAGAAACTACTTTTCCTCAATTCCACGTAACATTTGGGATAAATTTGAATGTTGATTGCCACATCAGTGCCCAACCTTGAAAGCTATGTTATTTGAATGGTTACAAATGAGCAAAGCTTCCCTGTAGATAAAAATTAATATATCCATGTCCATATTAATGGTTGTGGAATGGGACTGTTGGCCAGTTAGTACACCACTGCTTAAATAGCGTGGCTGTCTGAGGCAGCTTTATGTTATTTTTTAGAGCATTTCCAGAGCTCAAGGTCAGAACAGGCAGCAGGGGTCACTGCACAGATGGAAAGTGGAATCACAGACACATCCATAACTCTAAAACTAACAAACAGACAGGACAGGTCAAAACCACAAGCAACTACAACTAGGAAGCACTGGAAAACACTGAAATGTTGAAACAGTCCCAGGGGCAAAAAGTGAATAAGTGGGGACGAAGGCGGTTACCAAATAAAGTAACACTTTATTTGGTTGATTCACCGTAGATGCTGGGTAGATGCTCAGTCTGTCCAATGAAATGATACTGAACTAAAAGATTTCTATTAAATCTATCCCTAACCCTCAAAGCAAAACCTAGACCTAGTACTAAATCTATCCCTAACCCTCAAAACAAAACCTAGTACTAAATCTATCCATAACCCTCAAAGCAAAACCTAGACCTAGTACTAAATCTATCCCTAAACCTCAAAACAAAACCTAGACCTAGTACTAAATCTATCCCTAAACCTCAAAACAAAACCTAGTACTAAATCTATCCATAACCCTCAAAGCAAAACCTAGACCTAGTACTAAATCTATCCCTAACCCTCAAAACAAAACCTAGTACTAAATCTATCCCTAACCCTCAAAACAAAACCTAGTACTAAATCTATCCCTAATCCTCAAGGCAAAACCTGGACCTAGTACTAAATCTATCCCTAAACCTCAAAACAAAACCTAGTACTAAATCTATCCCTAACCCTCAAAACAAAACCTAATACTTAATCTATCCCTAATCCTCAAAACAAAACCTAGTACTAAATATATTCCTAATCCTCAAAACAAAACCTAGTACTAAATCTATCCCTAACCCTCAAAACAAAACCTAGTACTAAATATATCCCTAATCCTCAAAACAAAACCTAGTACTAAATCTATCCCTAACCCTCAAAACAAAACCTAGTACTAAATCTATCCCTAATCCTCAAGGCAAAACCTGGACCTAGTACTAAATCTATCCCTAAACCTCAAAACAAAACCTAGTACTAAATATATCCCTAAACCTCAAAACAAAACCTAGTACTTAATCTATCCCTAATCCTCAAGGCAAAATCTAGACCTAGTACTAAATCTATTTTCTAACCCTCAAAGCAAAACAAAACCTAGTACTAAATCTGTCCCTAACCCCTTAAAACAAAACATATACCTAGTACTAAATCTATTCCTAATCCTCTAAGAAAAACCTACACCTAGTACTAAATCTATCCCTAATCCTCAAGGCAAAATCTAGACCTAGTACTAAATCTATTTTCTAACCCTCAAAGCAAAACAAAACCTAGTACTAAATCTATCCCTAATCCTCAAGGCAAAACCTGGACCTAGTACTAAATCTACCCCTAAACCTCAAAACAAAACCTAGTACTAAATCTATCCCTAAACCTCAAAACAAAACCTAGTACTAAATCTATCCCTAAACCTCAAAGCAAAACCTACAGAGTACTAAATCTATCCCTAACCCTCAAAGCATAATCTGAACCTAGTACTAAATCTATCCCTAACCCTCAAAGCATAATATAGACCTAGTACTAAATCTGTCCCTAACCCCTTAAAACAAAACCCACACCTAGTACTAAATCTACCCCTAAACCTCAAAGCAAAACCTACACCTAGTATTAAATCTACCCCTAATCCTCAAAGCAAAACCTACACCTAGTATTAAATCTAACCCTAACCTCAACACTGAGGCAAAATTTATACCTATTCCTAAATCTAAACCTAACCTTTACCTTAAGGCAAAATCTATACCTACTTCTAAATCTAAACTTATCCTCAAGGCAAACCCTATACCAACTTCTAAACCTAACATTACCCTTAATCTCAAAGAAAAACCGAAACCTAACCTTAAACTTAAGGTAGAACCTACACCTACCCATGAACCTAAAACTCATTCCAACCACAAAGACAAAATCTAATCTTAATGTTGTCGATCATCAACTGAGTATTACCAGAATATCTGTTAATATTTTAAGTGTATGTAGATTATCTATAGGGGACCATGCAAATAAAGAGTGACCTATGTTTGTATACACTTGCAGACGACTCAAGCAAAAGCTGGTTTTATACCAAGAAAATGTAAAGAAATAAACTTCTTCAGCTCTTATCATTATTCTTCACAAAGGCACTCACACGTGCACAAAATGAGTGAACATGCATTGTACAGTAAAACAATTCAAATTTAATGAAGCCATTAAAGCTACTCCATAAGATCTGTTGTCATGAAACAATTATTTATTATTATAACTGATTAATCCATCGGTTCTGAATCCTGGTTCTGGAGTACCACCTGTTCTGCTCGGTTCAGTGTTTTCCCTACTCGGAGATCCCCAGCTGGAGCACCCGGCACACACGGGCGGCATTCATGCCAGCATCAATGACAGGGTGGGCGCAGGAGAAAGTGGATGGCAGCCAGGTGGAGCGCTGTTGTTACTGCTGTCACCCCAAGGCGTACAGTGGAGAATTCCAGCACACACAGGTGAAGGCAGTGCAGTTAGGATTGGACTGCAGTGTTTGTGCTGGCCGGGTCTGCGCCCACCCAGGGACGTGGCTTGAGCTGGTGAATGGCCAGGACAGTTGACCTTTGAACAAGGGGCAATTTAGCGACTTGCTACAGGCTCGCGCTGGCTCTGTGAAGCTCGGGAGGCATGGCCTTGCACTGATGCTCATGGTAGGCCTGAGTCCTCCTAAAAAAGATTGTTGTTGTTTTTTGTCACACCTTATTAGATTAATGGTATGTGTATGACTTTACCGTATTACTCTGTGGGGGTGATTCTGCAGCCAGTAATGCAGTAATTCTGTTTGGCATTGCATAAGATAAAACAATACCTATATCTATGTATCTCCATGTTTGTTGATGTTTATCTTTGTACTAATTTTGAACATGGCAGCTGCTGATTATACTGTGTGATGAATGGACCAATAGAAATGCTCCAAAATCACTGGGAAAAATTCTGGTACCATTGACTTACATTAAAAGTAAAGACTTACTGTAATTTGGAGATAATTGTTTTAATATGTACTTCTTTTGTGTATATATATATATATATATATATATATATATATATATATATATATATATATATATATATATATATATATAATTTTTTATATATATATATATATAAGTAATTTTTTTACCACCTGTTTTTTTACCTACTTTTTTTGTAGAGATCAATATTATACAATCTTAAGAACTGTTGATTTTTTATTATTTATAATGTATATACTGTACTGTTTATTTATTTATTGTTTGCCTTGCTATCCCTTTGCTGATGTAGCACAGTGAATTTCCCTACAGTGGGACAAATAAAGGATTTTCTTATCTTATCTTATCTTATCTTATCTTGTCTTATATATATATATATATATATATATATATATATATATATATATATATATATATATATATATATATATATATATATATATGCACACATTTTCCTTAACATATTTAGGGCTGTTAATATCTCAGCAACTTCTTTGAACTTCTCACTGTAGCCGTAATTGAAGTGTTTTGTGTTCAGCTGAAGTTATTATTTTTGCATTGATGCCCTGCAGTAAAAATGAATCAGCACAGGCATAAAGCTGCATACACACACACATATATACACACACAAACAAAAATATATTAGTACCTCACAAGTGCCTCTTTGCTCTGTGTGTTGGTCTGTCAGTCAGTGTGTGTGCGTGTGTGTGTGCGTGTGTCAGCAGGGAGACAGTAGCACACACTGAAACCCATCATTATGCAGTTTGTTTTGTTAAAAAGTACAATTATTCCACACTCTCCCACCGCAATCTTTTGCCAAGGCGCCCCCGGCTAACAGCACCCACCACTCACATCCCATAATGATCAGACAGAGGAGCTGTCAGTCATCCAGCATGGGGCCACTCCCATTGGGCATCAACCCAGCCAACAAGCAGAGCGAGAGAGAGAGTGGGAGAGAACGAAAGAAAGCAGAGAAAAAGAGAGAGATGGTGAGAGTGGGAGAGATAGGAGACAGAGAGAAAAAAGAAAAAAGGTAAGGAATGAAGAGAGAGAGAGAGAAAAATAGAAACTGGGAGAGGGAGAGGAGACAGAAAGGAGACAGGGTAGAGATAGACACGGAGAGAAAGCAAGAGAGACAGAAAAGGAGATACATGGACATAAATGTATATTTTCCGTCCTACTGAATTAGCTCATATATTCAAACCATATATATATGTATATATATTAGAAATGGAAAGATCGATCGGCTATGTATCAGCGCTCAGTCAATATTTCTCCAATGTAGTCGATCCCGAGAGCCGATTGATGGCGTTAAACAAATGAGCCTAATTTGTATTTCTAGCTAGCGTTCCATCCAGGAAGCTGAGCCCTCCGTGAAAGCCCCTTCGGCCAGCTCCCTGCAATTCCTATTTAAACCGCTAGGTGGAAATACACACCCTTTTGTTTTCGACAGACTGACTAAAGCAGCGTCCTCAGCAGAACAGTTTATGGCATTAACAGCATGTATGGATAGAAAACATTGTCCGTCTGGCAGTGTTTTACAGTGTTTATGTGACAGATTCATCCAGGGCGTTCTGTAACATCTGTAAAATTTGTGTGTCTCGTGGGGGAACCAAAACAAAGACATTTGGCACTACTAATCTACTAATCTTAAGCATGGCGTACTGTTTGCTGATACTCACTGTATTCAGTGAGTATCAGCAAACAGCAGAGCTAGCACAAAACAAATAACCCAGAACACCGTGCAGACCAGAACTGACCGGTACAAACAGCAGCAGCAACAGCCAGAGAGCTAAAGGAACCACAGCCAAAGTTATTGAGTTTATAGCACTAGACAGTTTCAACCGTGTTTTATGACTTGCTTGCGCTAATAACTACATGTAGCCCTGCCGTGGCATATAGCCCCGCCCTCTATCGGTATTGGCTATTGGCCGATCACGCTGAAAGGTGATCGCCGATCGGAATCGGCCTCAAAACACTGATCGGTCCATCTCTAATATATATACACATACATACAAATATATATATATGGTTTCTGTTATGTTCTTAGATTAATAAATTTGAATAAAGGCATTAATAGAACACAAATTATAAGCTAAATCAATTTTAAAGATCATAATTAATGTGGTTCCTATTTATTCCTATTTATAGTCTGTCCCAAACCTTAACCTCTACATCTATAAAATAAATCTTACAAGTTTTTTTGTATTTTCTTTTAATTTAAAGGTGAAAGATTCACATTCATCATGGGTTTAATTATTTAACTAAATATATTAGGGCAAGAAGTGAGACTACATTCCTGTATGAACCACATTTTTGTGTTTTAGTGAGAAATATTATGATTTTGTGTGTAACTGTGCGAAGCTGTGCTTGCTGGTCATGTAGTGCTGCTTAAAAAAAAGAGTGACCACTGAAACGTTTAGTAAAGACTTCATTCAGTAGTGTTTTGGCAGTAACAAAGTCATCGTAGTCTTTTGTTTTGATACAATTTTAAGATTCCATAATTAAAGAATAAGGTGCTGTAAAATAACAGGATTGTAGTCTGACAGTCTTAATACATGTTTTTAACTCTGACGTTGAACCAGTTCAGTAGAATGATCGATAAGAAACAGTCAGACTGTAACAGATTAAACATTATCAGTGGTTTCATATGTAAGTGACAGTTATGTAATCTACACTGCACAGACACAAATGAAACCTTCAGAAAGGATGAGTGTCCCTGGAGCAGAAGGACATGTGACGCACAGTTCACGTCCAAACGAAGGACATGCTTTCATACCCGACACGACCTTCCTTCACTCTCCCATCTGCACATTCACGACACATGAAAAGAGAAGACGGAGGGATAGAGAACAGAAGGATGACAGGAGGAGACCAGATGAAAGAAATGAGGGGAAAGAGAACATATGCACCACTCTGTCGTCTTTATCACAGGAGAATATTAAAACAGAGGGGGGGACGCGAGAGACAGAGAGAGATACAGAGAAGAGAGAAATAGAGAGAGGAAGGCATAGATAGAGACATAGAGGAGGGAGAGAGAGTGATGATACACAGAGAGAGAAAGAGAGAGGGCGAAGAGAAAGAAGGCGAGGAAGGAGTTAGATAGAGAGAGAGAGAGAAAGAGAGAAAGAGAGAGAGAGAGAGAGAGAGAATTAGTTTTTAATGATGCAAACTGTCATCAAAATCTTCCTAAACTTTATGTACGTACCAAGTCGAGTCACATTATTATGACCACCAGCTAATATCCAGAATAACCACAGAGTGCAGCACAGACAGCAGCTAGGCAGGCTAGGAGACTGAATAAGGTCCTGGTAGGTTGTCACAGGTATCTGGAACCATGCTGACTGCAGTTCATCTCACAGCTGCTGGAGGGCGCATGGCGAAGGATGCAAAGAGCGAACATCTCAATCAAGGTGGTCCCACACATGCTCAGTTGGGTTCAAGTCTGGGGAATTATGGGTCCAGGGTAGTACTTAGAAGTCTTGGTCAGCTCTAACCAATGTGAGACACTTCTAGCCATGTGATGTGTCACATTGTCTTGCTGGAGGATGCCATCCGCTCCAGGGAAGACTATCAGCATGTATGGGTGTCCTTGATCTGCAAGGACGGATTCGTACCCAAATTGGTTGAGTGTCTTCCACATGGATGAGAGGGTCCAGAGAATGCCACGAAAACATTCCCCAGACCATAACACTGTCCCCTACACACTGCTGCATTTGAAAGTAAGAAGTGGTCATAATAATGTGACTTGACTATGAACGTATGTATGTATTCCAGAGATCTGCTAGTGGCTGTCGCAAGCCTTTCCAAGCTCATAGAGCATTGCTATGCTGATGGCCAAACCAGGAGTATCATAGGGGGCATAGGAGATGGCTTTGTTTAATCACTTTTTTTTTTTTAAAGGCTGGCCTCTATTCTACACTGACACTTTATGTATGTATTGTGCCTTCAGAACTATGTTCATAACCAGGGACAGCACACTGAACATGTTGTTCAATCTGTGTTGATAACATTTGAACCACACGAGATATTGCAAAGCTAATTATCTTTGATAAGCTACACGATGACCTTCCAATTGGAAAAATCTTGCCCTTGATCCAATATGGCGGCTTTCAAGACGGCGACCATGTCTGGGACATTGCTTAAAAGATAGGTTTCCTCACCCATCACTTGTTAGGGTATTCAGATATATAATTTTCTCTTTCCTTTCTGAAATAAAAAGGTATATAATGTGTCCTGAGACTTTTGACTCAGCGTGTATATTGAAGTCAAGTGAAGTAAACAGTGCAAAAACCTGTTCAAAACATGTACACTGACAAATACAGAGATAAAGCTCTTTGATAGTAACCACTGCTGCCACAAATGCTTATTTATAATTTAAAACCCATTTAAGCGTAACCCTATGCAGCCACACACACACAAACCATCGAGATACACAGTCACACCACTGTCCTGCTGGAGAACTGCCCAGAAACTGCTGATCACAATAATAGATTCTGTGTGTGTGTGTGTGTGTGTGTGTGTGTGTGTGTGTGCATGGATGTGTGATGTCAACGCCTCTAGCGAGAACATCTGATAACACCGGAGATGTTCAACACAAGCGTGAAAACTTCATAAAAGCATTTTAAATTAAAACACACACTGAATCCCAGCTACACACTCACATCTGCATGTGCGGCACTAATTTTTTATCACTTATTATCGCCTCTGTGTAGGACACGCTGCAGTGATTAGCGTGGTGTTAGCAGTCTGCCCCGGACTAAAGGTTGGCTTCATATCCTGCTCTCCAGCTTAATAAGGGACAGGGGGCTTTTAGAGGACTTCCAATGGATGGATTTTAACAGGGACTTTAAGCTCAAGTAAAAGCTTAATAAAGCTCTCCACTGCTCTCCAGACCAGGGGTGACAGCACGCTTTCAAAGTTGGTGGGACGTAATTAATTGGTTAAAGAAAAATTAAACTACATGCATAGTAATCTTCAGACTGACTGACAAAAGACAACTGGGACACTGACAGCCTATCCAAAACTAACTTTCAGCACTACGTATAAAAATATATCCTGGCTATTATACAATAACACGTCCCAGTAAAGAGTATTGTGAGTTTTGAGCCAGTTGGGTTCAACAGGGACAGCTACACCCCTGAAATGACCCTCACAGAGACCCTTTTTACGGTTTGCTCCTTCAACCGGTCTTTTCTTATTTGTCTTTTTTCTGCCATTGATCGTTCTGCTCAGACCATCTTAATAAACTGTGTTTCTTAAAGTTGCAACAACCAGTATTTTATAACTGACAAAGCAATTTCCTAACAGTATGACACCTGAATTGTATTGCATGAACTAAACACATACAGACTTTTGATCTAAGAAACAAGAAATAGAAATTAATTAATAGGTTCTCTGTATGTATGGAGGTGTATTAAGGGTAATACTATAGCTAACTTTGTTAGCTCATATCTCTGAAGTGAACGAAATCAAATTCTAGCTTAGCAACATAGCAGTGAGCAATACTGTAACAAACTGTTTCACAAAAGCATACGTCCCTCCTGTATATTTGTGTATATTATCTATATATTTCTTTATGTTATTATATTTCAGTTATTTTGTATATCGTTGCTGTCCAATAAAAAAACGTGTATCTCCATTTTTGTCTTTTTTTATTTTTCTACATCAATTAAATGCAGAAGCTGTCGTTTACATGATGGAAGAATTTCATGATGAATGGACCAGTAGCAATGCTTCAAAATAGTTTGGGAAAAATTTTGGTTCCATTGACTTACATTGAAGGTGAGGACGGTTTTTGTTCTCTCCTGTAAAGTTGCCAATTTGGAAATACTTGTTTTTCATTGGACAGTGACGATATGTATATTTATTTTATTTTGACAAAAAAAACAGAAACTTGAAACCTGCCATCTTTGCAACACCCCTGCACGATTATTTCCAGCTATACGCAACCAGATTCCAATCACTTCAAACAGGAAGAGACCAAAATACTCAATACTGATGGTCAGATGATCAATACGTTTAAAAAAATTGTCTGCCTGTTCTGGCTACTGCAATTTCGCAGATCACAACAACGAGTACCACCCATGGACCTTTAACACGCTAACAGAGTAACCAGTAAGCCTATAGGTGCTTCTTCTTGAAAGGAGGACTCATTTTGAGCATTATAAGTTTTCCCATTCATATTGCAACCAGGCTCCTTATGTATAACGTCTCTGGATTCACACAGTGCGGTAAGGAGGGCTGTTTCATTCTGAGTTGACTCAAATTCCAATTTCAACGGATGCCATTGCTTATAAATAACAGATGCTGGCTGAGAGGTACCTGATTTTCTTGTGTCAGTTCCTTTAGGGGGGTAGATGTCTTGGCTCTGGCAGGATTGTTTTATTGCAAGCCAATTTTGTCATTATAAATGTTATATCGTATGTTGTTTTCCACTTCATCTAAAATCAAATACAGCTAGACGACGGGTGTGTGAGCTGCGAAAGAATGTATGTCAAAAAAGCTCTGGAGTCAGTTCTTGATTACTGAAAGCCTGGAATAAAGTAATCAATTCTTTTAGGGATTGACTAACAGCTCTAGTAGTGGGCCACATGCCCACTACTTTTTTGACTACTAGTATGTCAAAAAAGCTCTGGAGTCAGTTCTTGATTCCTGAAAGCCTGGAATAAAGTAATCAATTCTTTTAGGGATTGACTAACAGCTCTAGTAGTGGGCCACATGCCCACTCACCTCTGGAAATGCTCAGGTTTGCTCTCCCAGTCTGTTGGTACATTCAAAAATGACTGATGCAATCAGCAATGGAATAAGACCAACAGCAGCACGCAGCCCTGTAAATATCATCATGGCAATGGCCTTACAGGAAAAGCAGTAGTATACTTGCTGCCACTATCCTGTCCTACAAAGTATTCTGGAGGTACTACGAAGTATCATGTAACAACCCGCTTACTGTCATCCACCATCACCGAATGGAAATGCCTCCCTGGAGAGGGAGGGCAGACCTAAAAGCTTTTAAAAGGTGTTAAATGTCTGCATTCGTATGTTATCCCTGGGTGGCTATGAAACCCTTCTCCAGTCACTTTCACTCTGAAGACCGCGTCTATGTATTTTTAATATACTGCCGTCTCTCCAACTCACAGCCAAAGTTTTTGCTGAGATAACCCACTAGTCATTAATATTCATAAACAGGCCCCAGATGCTCATTAACATTCATCTGCTGAGTCACAGAAGTTCTGAAAAATGGCTGCTGCCCCTCAACCGTATTTATACACCTCTGACTCAGAATGTGAGAAAGAAGAAGAGAAGCCAAAAAAAAAAAAAACCTCCAGTGAGGGCACACAGAAGTTCCTGGAGTTATAGAGAATCTTTGACGGACTCAGTGAGCTTACTCTTGGAGTACTGGAGTTAGCTTACACCGATAAATTAGCATTGCACTAGCTTTGGCTCGTGGAGGAAGGACTTGAACTGGAGAAATCTTTGAAAACAAACTTTATATACTTGTTATGGTGAATTCAGTCCCCGGGGGGAACGGCTGAGGGGATTTATTCGCTGCTGTTTAGCCCAGAATTGCACACTTCCCACTGTTCATTCTGAGCTCCTTTCAAGTTCACTGGGCCACTATAAAGCTTTACCTAAGAGTCTGTTTACACCTCGCATCAACATGTTTTTCATGGATAGATGATATGAGGATAAACTCTGGCTGGATTCTATTCACACTTTTAACTTAAATGTGTTCCCCGCGTGACCGGATGAGATCCAATCATACTTTTCTCACATAAAAAGCTTGTAGCTACTGTTTGACTTGCCTTGTTTACTCTTTTCACTGTCGCGATGCAAGTCAACAAGCCTGGCTCAGACAAGCAGAGTTGGTTTGGGGCTAACGTCGGCCTCATGAAGCCTCCGTTTTCCTTTATTTGTTTATTCTCTCGCCTGCTGGTCAGTGCATGGCAGATACTCAGAAAATGTCCACTCAGAAAACAAATTCATGCTCCGTGCACACTCGTGCAGTAAACATCCATCTCTGGCCACCTCCGCATGACCACCACAGCGCAGGTATTATTTGGGTGGTGGATCATTCTTAGCACTGCAGTCAGTGTGAGGGATTGGGGTGTGGAGGAATGCAGTGCTGTATAATGTGCTATTATATATGGTCGCTTCTGTCACACCAGTGCTTTGTTGCTTCTTATGCTGGCAACTCACTCGTATATTTCAAGATCTATATAAGCACAAGCTGTTTGGGTCAGTATGTCTGTACGACGGCAGGCAGAGATCTATTCTGGCTCCCTGGCATTACGTTTAAGGGATTGAGCAGACACTCTTATATCTAGAGCAACTTACAGTTTACATATTGTAACGGTCACTTTAAGGCATGGTGCAGGTGCGCAGGGGAACCAGAGTGAGTGATAGAGAGAGTAGTAGTAACGTGGGAGAGGATGTGCGCATGGTGGACTGTTCCAGGTTGTAGCCTAGGATCTTTAACTGTTATTATCTGGGAGATTGTGACGACCAAAGTCACGCTGCTCCCAAACCCCTTATGACATGTTTCCCACGTGTGTTTCCATAGAAGATAAGTATTAGGGGTGGGCGATATGACCTTACAATAATATCAAGATATTTCATGGTATTTTTGCGATACTCTTGGCGATATGACAAAACATTGAATTAAAAAAAAAATCAAAAATACACTACTGCAACAAAATGAAAATTAAATTTTATTATTGCATACGATATGATATGGCACACTCATAAATGAGATGTTAAAAAATACAAGAATCTTTCATCAGATTGTAACAGAAGTCAATGATCCAGAATGTCACAATACTAAATAAGGCACTCCAAATATCTCCATATATCCAGGACTGAAGTAGAATGAATGATACTGGATTAAATCTGTCTCTAGTAGATATATAATGGGAAATGAGAAAAGTGTGAATTTCTATTTTGCTAAAATAGTAAAAAGTAGTACCCTAATGTGATAATTAGGGATGTGTGATCTGGCATGATATTTTAGGGTATAATATCGTTCACGATATTCAAAAATATTGGCGATATTTTTGTGTACGATACGATTTGGCACACCCCTAAAAAGTACCCAAACCACCAAGTATCCACCTCTCCACGAGAGCTCCTACCTAACATGGTACTTCCATTCGTTACAATATACAGAGGTAGGTGAAGTTAGTGTTAGGAGTCTTACCCAAGGACTCTTATTGATATAGTCTAATGTCTTGTTCACACTACACGATTTTAGCCTGGTTTTTCTAGTCGCCAACTGTTTTTTGTAGATCACTGACAAAAACCTTTGCTCGGAGGCAAATCGGCCGCCACTCGACCCTCACTCAGTCGAGTAGTGTGAAATGCTGAAAAACGCTCGCCAAGCCGTCACCAAGTGGTTGCTGACTAAACGCAGATACCCGTCAAACATCTAGCATGTTATATATATATCCATCTTCGTAACTTTTTCTTATTTCTAGCAAATCAGTACAGTGTCAACTCGTATTGCTGGTTTGTTGACCGCCGTTTTGGAAATAATACATGTTCTACAGGGGTTTCACTAGCTCTCACATGCGTTTCGTGTGTTTTCGTGCCAAAACATGGTTTTGGACAGCAGCAAGATGAGTCAGTGATTCCCAATATGAAAAATTGTGTAATTCGTGACCCCATACTGCCGATCAGTCGTGTAGTGTGAAAGCCACAACAACTAAAAGACTTACAACTGCAGCACAACCAGTCATGAAATGTGAACGGTACAAAGACCTGACCGCTCAAACAGTCGTGTAATGTATACCAGGCATAAATTGGTCACCCAAAGTGGGGAATCAAAACCTATCTTACAGCATGGAGGGCAATGATGTAACCCAGGTTTGGATCCAACAGGTGTGAACATTATAGTGGTTCTATGAGGGTCCTGACCATTGAAGAACAGTATAAATGAACAGTTGGACTACAGTCTGTAATTGTACAACCTATGTGGTCAGTGGAGCTGAAGAAATGGACATTCCTCAGTATTGGTACAAATCACGCAACAAGCCAGTTTTCACAATCTTTTACCATACAGTTCTATTAGAGCTTCAAATTATTCAGCTGAACCACATACACATGCATGCATAACTGTAAGTCACAATAGCTGTTAAACTGACCATATGTAGATAACAGTGTAACAGTGTTAGTATATTTAAATCCACTTCGAATTTCATAACTATTAGAAAAGCCATAGCCATTCATTTGGTTGCATCACATCTTATAATTTATATTATTTAATTCGTTAAGAATATTTAATTACTATTGCTACCACTAAAACTGAGGTCATGTAATAAATATGTACATTTGTAAAGTATAATGAAGTCATAGTAAAGTATAGTAAAGTCATAATTGATTTGTTACACACTAAGAATCAATAGATCTAGGCAGAACTGAGCTGTCCAAGCTCTGCCCATAAACATGATCTTCTGTAGCGAGGTTGGACCAGCTTTACAGAATGTTGGTACAAATCCCACACCAGAAAAAAAGCGTTCATGATTAAAACGTTTCAAGCGGTTGCACACAAATAAAATATGTTACATCAACATTTTGGCAGGAATTATGTGGATCTAACATATTTTATTTATGTGCAACCACTTGACACATTTTAGTCATATAAATTCAAAGCACTGTTTTTTCAGACCATTAAACTTACAACACACAGCACATTCATTGTTAAACTCCAGTAAAAGAAAGATTTGCAAGGGTTCTTATAGTATTAACAAAAGCTTCTTGGACTTGTAACAGTAGCAGAGCCCTTTGTTGGTGCTATATATAATCTCTGCCTCCATCACATGCATCTGCATGTTTTTTAAGTGTTTGTGGTTTTATACCGCACCTTGTGAAGATTCAATCATGTGACAAAAGTAGATACATGTAGCATTAGAAGTTTTGCCCAAGGACTCTTATTGCTGTGCTTAACTAGGTGAGGAACTAAACTCCTAGTTTCTGGAGTATATTAGAGCCTGTGAGGGTTTACCTGCTTGAAACCTGGGCTGTATAATGTAAAGTGTCCTACTAGACACTGCAACAGAGTATCTACTTCACGGAACAAGTTTCAATAAACAGCCAATCACAGAGAAACAGTAAAACAAGCATGCAACTTCAGTTTACTTGCTTGAAACCTGGGCTGTATAATGTAAAGCATCCTGCTAGACACCACAACAGTGTCTCTACTTCATGGAACAAGTTTCAAATAAAGAGCCAATCAAAACAGCAGGAATGCATAACATGATTGAATGATATATTTTCAAACTATTCGTTTCACCTGATCAGCGAACATAAAAAATAAAGCAGAAGAAAGTTTTCAGGGCGTCTTAAAGCACTGACTAGCACAGATTAGTTGTTGTTTAGTTGTCCGTTCCTAAGCAGCAAAAAAATATGAGCTTCTTGAAGCCAAATTCTTCTGCAGCCAGCTGCCTTAACTAGCCGGCTGATGTTAACAGCTGTGTAAATTGCTTCTTGTGACACCATTTATTCAAATATATTGTCACTCGCTAAAGAAAAACAACAGTAGTTCAACAGTAACATTACAGAAGAGGCCAAAAACATCCTTAACTTCAGTGTAAGTTAATGTAATGAGGTTTTATTCCAAGTGATTTTAGAGAATTTCTATTCATTCACAGGACTTACAAGGCAGCTGTCGTGTTCAGATGATATAGAGAAATTAGAATCAGGTGTGTAGGCTACGTGTTATTTGTGCCTGTAAAAGTCCAGTTGGAGCGCAGACTTTTAGTCTTTTCAACTGTTTTACACTTCATTTATATATCACTTGCGTTTAAGGTACCCTTCAATACATTAAGTGTAGAATGGCCATGTGTTTTCTTTGTGTGTGTGTGTGTGTATATATATATATATATATATATATATATATATATATATATATATATATATATATATATATATATATATATATATATATATATATATATATTCATCGCTGTCCAATAAAAAACAAGCATCTCCAAAATTGCAGGAGAGACCAAAAGGCTACTTTACATTCAATGTAATCAATGGAACCATTATGTCCAAGCTATTTTGGAGCACTATTCGTCCGTTCATTATGAAACTTTTAAACAATGTAAAAGGCCATTGGCGTGTTCAAATGATGTAGAAAACCTAAAATCACCAAATGCCGATAGATGTTTTATATATATATATATATATATATATATATATATATATATATATATATATATATATATATATATATATATTAGAATAATCTAACATTAGTCATTACATCATTTGACTAATCGAAAAAAAGGATTGTTCGATTAATCAATAAAGAATTTAATTCTTAGGTGCAGCCCTAGTTGCATGCAACTCTGCAGTGTAAAGCCAGCCTTGGACTAGTGGACTAGATTTTCTGCTGAAGCACACTAAAACTAATATTGAAACCTAATTTACGCCAACTAATCTACGCCAACAGCTGAGATTTTTGCTAATTATGTGTCTAACCTCTCAATAGAAGCTAGGAAAGGACACACATTGGTCAGTTCTGTCCATACTGATCTAACATTTCAATGCATAATGACCAAGTTGCAGAGTGTCTGACTGACTCTCACTCTTTCACCCCACAGTACAATCATAATGATAGATCAGGTACCGAGTCCTTTTAGCGGAGGGCATTAGTTAAACTGGACAGGCCTGTTAATGTACTACACTGAGTAATTATTCACTTTACATATGCTGAACAGAGCGCACACACGCACACACACACACACACACACACACACACACCCCCACACACACATATACACATATATATACACACACCGAACACGGTACAATGTAATTACACCAAACTAAATGAAACAACATGCAGCTGATGATTTATGATTCTACTTCTTTATGTGGGTGTGAGGTGTGCTGAATGAGAAAACAAGCTTTACCCCTTGGCACAAAGAAAAGAGAGGCACACTTTGTTTTTCTTTCTTTTCTATGCTGACTGGCACGCCACTTATTTCCGATATACTGAATAAGTAAAAGGGTGAGAGTGAAAATGAAAACAGGAAACATGAAAAAGAAAAAACAAGATGAAGGAACGGAGGGAAAAAAATTATAGTACAAAGGAAAATAGGTATATTTGTGATGGGGAAAAAATGAAAGACAGAAAAACTATTTGTGTTTGTAGAAGAACACGAGAAGATCATTTATCATGATTTGAATTTGTTGGAAAGTTACTGCTATTTTGCAGGGAGAACAAAAAAGCCTTTGTTTTTCATCATTATTGTTAAATAGGCATAAGAAAGAAATGCAGACAGTAAAATTAAACATATTCTATTCAGTGTTCAGTATACAGGTGCGTGATACATGTAAATTTTTTAATAATTCACATTGCCACCAATATAACAAGACACTGAGCAACTACTGAACATGTTCTGTTTTTACTGAATGTGTGGTCACATAAAAAGTTTCAGCACTCTTGGAACTGAATTTCTTCATGAACGGCTCCAAAAATATAAAAAAATAATAATAATGAGCCAAGAAGTTTTTAACCCAAAGTACATGCAATATGTTTACGTTACTATTAGGGGTGTGCTAACATTTTTGAATATTGTGAACGATATTATACCCTGAAATATCGTGCCATATCACCCATCACTAATTATCACATCAGGGAACTACTTTTACTGCTTTTGGCAAAAGAAAAATTCAGACTTTTCTCATTTCCCAATATATATCTACTAGAGACAGATTTTATCTGTCCAGTATCAATTATTTTACTTCAGTCCTGGATATATGGAGATATTTGGAGCACATTATTTAGTATCGTGACATTCAGGATCATTGACTTCTGTTACAATCTGATGAAAATTCTTGTATTTTTTAATATCTCAGTTGGGGCTGGGTGATAAAACGATAACGATAATTATCGCGAAATAACATTTTCTCGATAGAATTAAGTTCCGTCCGTGTTTTGAGAGACAACATGAACAGCAAATGAGAATGAGAATAGCGCCGCCCCCAACCAATCAGGTGGCTGAACCAGAGTTACAGCCATTTCATGTTTGGTTGAGACACACAGTACAGAGTGTAAACGTAGCGGCAGCTTGACCCATGCGCTAGTAATAAGTTACTGCAGACACCACAGTCAGCAGAGAGAATAAAATAAGAAAAAATGACGACAGAAAACGTTAAATACTACTGAAAGAAACATTATACACGTGTTAATAATCTAAACATAATCTGCTAAGAGAAGATGAAGAGGTAAACAGGTGCTGTCCTGCTGCTGTGTTGATAAAGCGCTACGGGGTGTTTGAGCTTCAAGTGCTGGTGTGTAGCAGCTGTACAGTTGTGTTGTGCAGAGCTGACAGAGCACCACACTGTTGTGTTTCTGTGTGAAATACTCCCTCAACGTTAGATACACGCGAGTGAGTGTTTGTAGCTGCAGCTCGCGCTCCAGATAAATCCATGCTTTCAGTAGACGCGGCCACCTTTGCAACGCATCGACACACGCTATGCTAATCGACTTAATTTCGTAATCGATAAAGATAAATATGTATGTATTTATATATACTGTAGGAGTTTGAGTGAGAACGCTGAGGCAAAGTTGACTTTATAACCAAAATCCCGAGTAGGAAATTTTATTTTCTACCGAAAACAGAATCACTAAACCAACTCCCCATTTGTGCAGACAGAGTTGACTCACCGCTACGAATCCTTTCCTCAACCCGAACTTGAAGGGCCAGCAACAGCCTGCTTAACACAGAGTCTGTGTGTGAATACTGTTCATACCAATACTGCCCCATATATATATATATATATATATATATATATATATATATATATATATATATATATATATATGTATGTATATGTGTGTGTGTTTAATACAGTTGTGTAATGTTCTATAGTACATTTGTCTACTTGTCTGAAAATAAATTAGAGGATAAAAACAATTTAAGAAAAAATTTAAATTTTGATATCTTCATATCTCATTTAAAGTAAAAAGGAAATAGTGATTTGATTTATATGGTGATATATATCGATATCGACTGATATGAAAAAAATTATTGTGATAAGATTTTTTCCCATATCGCCCAGCCCTAATCTCAGTTGTGTTTTAATATCTCAGGGGTGTTCCATATTATATCCCATGCAATAATAAAATGTAATTTTCATTTTGCTGCAGTAGTGAATTTTTAAGAGTATCGTTATCGCAAAAATACCATAAAATATTGTGATACTATTGTAGGGCTATATCGCCCACCCCTAGTTACTATATTCATAACAATCAAATGATTGAAACAATTAAGGTCACAAAGAGTTAGTAAACCTCCAGAGTTTTACTTTGAATGTAAGTTAATGTAAAGAGGTTTGGTGAATTGAAGCTGTTCTATTGGTCCAAAAGTAGAGATACGTGTGTTTCTTTCTTACATTTAAAAACTCACCACACACCAGAGAACTCAGTATCTGATAAGGATTAGACAGAAGCAGTTAATTGTGATTGCAGTAATCAGCCTGAACAGATCTGATGCTTGAGGATAAAGAGAACGTGAGCTTCCAGCAGTCAGATAACCTCTGCGTCTAGGAGACCTCTTTAGGAGACCTCTTTATTTAACACATTCTAAAAATGGACATTTGAAACTGGAAGTCTAGACGTCCCCGCTCCCACAGACGTCCCCGTTCCCGCAGGATTATTTGTGATTGGATGGTTAGAAAACTTCCACACCACTTGCTCTGCAGAGATTTAAACCTGATTCAAGTGCTGCCCATAGAGATAAACATCTGAATAGAAGTCTGGCTCCGCCCACTGAAGGGGTTAAGAAGGTCCACTAGCTGGATATTATATTTACACTGTCGTACCATTTCAGTGATACAATATTCTGAAGTGACAGCCATGATACACAAAACTAAAAAGAGAGAGAGAGAGGGAGGGGGGGGGCAGGAAAGAGAAAGGGAGAGAGAGAGACAGAGAGAGAGAGAAAGAGAGCAGGAAAGAGAAAGGGAGAGAGAGAGGCAGAGAGAGTGAGAAAGAGTGAGAGACAGAGAGAGTGAGAGAAACAGAGCGAGAGAGAGAGAAAGAGCAAGAGAGAGAGAAAAGAGTGAGAAAGAGAGAGAGAGTGAGAAAGGGAGACAGAGAGAGAGAGAGAGAGCGACAGACAGCAAGAGCACGAGAGCAACAGAAAGAGTGAAAGAAAGAGAGAGAGACAGTGAGAAAGAGACAGAGCGAGAAAAAACAAGAGTGAGAAACAGAGAGTGAGACAGTGAGAGAGACAGTGAGAGAGAGAGCGAGAGCAAGAGAGACAGAGTGAGAGCCAAAAACAGAGAGAGAGAGTGAGAAAGAGAGAGCGAGAGAGACAAAGAGAGCGAGAGAGACAAAGAGAGCGAGAGAGAAAAAGTGAGAAAGTAAAAGCATGAGAGAAAGAGCGAGACAGAGAAAGAGAGAGAGAGAGACAGAGAGAGAGAGACAGAGAGAGAGAGACAGAGAGAGAGAGAGAGAGAGAGAGAAACTGTAAAGGTAAATCATGTTTCGAGACTGTGATAATAATCATCTAAACATGTCCAGAGGTTTGTCAGATGCCCAAGCTGTTTACACATTATGTGTGGTTTGTAAACAGGAAGGTAAATAAGACGGCAGTTCAGTGCGATTTGGAATGAACTAAAAGCAAACCTGGGCATCCATCTCAAAGCATCCCGCTCAGACAGACGAAGCCTTTCTAAACCGCGTCCAAACCCTCCTCAGCCTCAGTCCAGCCTGATTCGCTCACAAACCCAAAGCCTGCACCGCTGTAAAAGCAGTGCGAGGAGAGACGGCAGTAAACAGTGCAGGTAAACATCGTAAACAGAGTAAAGATAGTAAACGTGATAAATGTGGCACTTTCATACTGTAATCACAGATCTATTTATCAGTACTGTAAACTGTTATGTGTGGTTATATGGTGTTATTTAGGTTACGGCAGTAGGTTATAGCATTTATACACCATAAAACTAAAGGTGTCAAATAGGAATCTTAGGAGTGATCCTGGAGAGTGCCAAAAGAGCGCTAAGGGAGTGATAAAGGCGTGATAACACATGGCTGTTTTGCTTTGGTCAATGTTTTATGGAACTATTAAAAGTAACTACTTATATGTCATGTTTGTAGCGGTGTCAGAAGATACTGAAATATTGAATATCAGGATATTATGTTTGGTGATACTGTATCGATTCTCAATAACACACGATCCATACACAGATTTCTGGCAGACCATGAATCATTGTGTGTTGTGTTCAGCTTCACTCCAACATTAACACGCAGCACAAGGGTGCAATGCTATCGTAAGCACTGACAAACCTGTTCATATAGTGGTGTGTTTAAATAGCAGGATTTTAAAATATTACTTTGCTTGCAGTATTGTAGTATATAGTGATATATTGAATCAGGACTGCTATATCTTGATACGTATTGTATTGCCAGCTTCTTGCCAATACACAGCCCAACATTTGTATGTTGAAGATGTTTTATTGCACTTTTTTTGAAAGAATGGAAACGATCTGTATATCTTTTTGTCATTTTTGGACATGTTAAAAAATGTTAAGTCACATAAACGTTATTACAAACAAAAAAGGATTTATGGAATTACATTCAAACAGAATAATCTAAGACAAAAACTTCTAAAGCAGAGGTCACTAATAGGCAGACCGCGGTCCAGATCCGGACTCAGATGTTGTCCAATGCGGACCCAAACTGATAAACTATTGAGAATGATTTAATTCTGACTGTGTTCATTTTAAGCGGCGGAGCTTTTCTTGTTTAGGGTATACAGGCTTTACAGTGCAGAGACCAATCGCGTGCACTGTAAGATCACCGAAAGTGCTCTTCAGCCAATCAGATCTGTGCACATTGGGGCATGGGGCACACACACACAGGCGAGGTACGAAGCGAGGAGCAGCAGCCGGAGACTAAAGCAAGTCAGAGAGAATAACCTGCTCTAAAAACAGAGAAGTTCACAGTGAAACCTGACTGTTTAACAGGAAAGGTTCTGGAATGGACTCGCTCGTCTAGTTTTGGAGAATAACGCTCTATAAGCTGAAGCTGAGTTAACAAAAAGACCCACGTTTTATTTACTTTCTCTATAAATAAACACCTTAAGATGCACTTTTTTTCAAAAGCATTCTGTGTTTTTTTTAATGTAGCCCTTGTTTTAGTTCAGCATTTAAACAGTTAATATACTGAAATATACTGAACGGTATGTGTGTGTGTTGGTGTTTCAGTTGTTGATGGTATAAGATGCTGATACTAGGCTACTTGAATATACAGAATATGGCACTAAATCATTACACAAGTTAGACATTTTTACAGTCCCGACCTTGGCCTGAAGAAATCTCCACTAACTGGACCTTACCTAATTCTAATTAAACACCCCTGTTCTAACGGATTACATAAACACAAAGTCTTTTATTAGCAGAAAAAAATGAAAAATTCTGTATTACAATAGAACTCTACCCAAATCTTTCTTTGTAAATCTCCCACGATGAATGTTATACATTCTCATTATAAAATTCCAGAAAGTGTTTGGTTTTATGAGAATCGGCAAACTGAAAGCTGGTGAATACGCGGCCGACTCGACTGTGTGGTCGGACGGAGTGAGCACTGTGTTTTGTATGGTTGATCTGTGGGTTTGCGTCGGTGAAGGCTTTAAGACCTGATGTTACAGTCAGTAAGTAAACAGCCGTAATGTTGATGTCGAGATGTGTAGTTTGTTGCTGGTTACCAGGACAGTAAAAGAAAAACAAACATTGTATAGCCCCCTGGTACAGAGACTGACCCAACAGCTTACAAACAAGCTGTACTCCAACACTATGTTTTCATTTGTTGACTTCAGTAGAAAGACATCTGTAGGAGAACACAGTTCTTATATCTGCTTCCTCGATAGCAGCTAATCTTTCAGTTCTGTTAAAACCACTTTTTATAACATCAGCATCACATATATCTCTCATATCGCCGCTGTCCAAAGAAAAACAAGTGTCAACACATCGCCACCATCCTGTCTATCCTGTTTTTCACTTACTGCCCCCCATTTGGATTACAATGTCATGAGAATCACGTGTCTGTTTTTTTATATGTATCCCACGTTCTCAGTCCTCAGCTCCTCACATGCTGTGTGTGCTCATAAAAAACTGAGCCCAGGGGGTCCGGTGTACATGGTGTCTTTGATAAGCACCTTACTTTCTTGCACCACCTCCTAAAAGTTCAACTCCAGAAGCTTGTACAGTGTAGTCTGGAGTTATTGACACATTCGGCAAACAAGAGTGAAAAAGGCTATACAGGATAGTTCCTCCTCATGTTTTCTGTAATGAGCTGAACGTATTACAGCAGAAGATCAAGCTGATAAACAAGTCTTTTTGCTCATCACTACCCACAGCGCCAAAACTTCTGAAGGGCATCTGTAGCCAGCAGAGCTAAGACTATTAGAGCTAAGCCTTCAGTTTGGGCTATTAATATCAACCGTCACCAAGAAAGAAAACCATCACAGTAATGCTGTTAATTTTTCTAATTAGTTGATTGAAACTGTTTTTTTTTTTTACTGTGCTGGAATAAACATGGACAGTGAAGACTGTTTATCTGATGATTGCCACAGACATAAAATATGAAATATATCATGTATATATCAAATATATCAAATATCATGTCAGTGACATGAACTGCTGTGCTAAAGTCTTAGGAACCTGTAAAAACACCAGATATAGTAGTCATTAGAACAGATGTAAATAAGAATAAATACAGTACAAAGTAGCATTATTATCTTATTGTGAAAGAAGTAGATTATATCTTGAGCTCCAGTTAGAAGAACAAAGTGTAGTTCCAGAGTTCTCCTGGACGCCCCAGACATTGTATGAATGTATTCAGTTCCTTCAGCAGCAATCTTGATTTAGCTTAATGAAGTACTGAGCAGTCAAAGCAGGTATTAGATGAGAACTGTAAATAATACTGGGTTGTTTCCACTTGGAAGTGCTTGGAAAGGGTTAAATATACACACTGACATATGTAACACCACTATTTACTGTATTAATAGTAGTGGTGTAGGCAAATATCGAAAATATTGAATATCGGGATATTATGTTTCGTGATACTGTATCGATTCTCAAAAACACAGTATTGATACATAGATTCCTGGCAGACAGTGAATCGTGTGTTGTGTTTAAACCTCTGACCACTAGATGGCAGTGTTGTAATCCATTTTCAGCTCCACTCCAACATTAACAAGCAGCACAAGGACGCAATGCTATTGTCAGCATCAGCAAACCTGTTCATATAGTGGTGTGTTTAATAGTAGGATTTGAAAAATCACAATACATACTTTACTTGCAGTATTGCTGTATATATCGCGAGATATTGAATTGTGACCACTGTATCACGATACGTATTGTATCGCCAGGTTCTTGCCAATACACAGCCCTAATTAATAGTATTTAAATATTTAAAAAATAAAGTGTTTAACTGAGACTAAAGACTTCCTGTCTGGAAAAATAGCTTTTTAAATATACACTGTTCCTACAGTTCCTACAACTTTTGCACAGCACTGCATGTTGACCTTCTAGACACCTCAAATGACTTTCTCTCTCATCAAACTGGTCCCACCTACTGTTAAACAGCATGTGGTGAATTTCATCTTCCCTTCCTGATATTGTTAGTGGTTAATCTGACACATGAGGCTTATATGTCCAGCTCCCGGATAGCTTTCCTGCTGTATCTGTAGAAACTTTGCAATGAAATAAGAATATTACTACAGGATTTACACAGACCAAAAACAAAAAACATGATGATTCTATTAAGTAAAAATGAACTAACAAGTAAACGCATGCATTTGCTTCAAGGAGCATGTTTTCATTAGTGTGCAATTACCTGTAATTACAAATCGTTGTGTTGTTGTTAGCTTAGAATGAACCCTGGAGCGGATTATCTTCCAAAGGAAGCTGCCATGTAGAGCTGCAATGTTTCTACAGGAGCCCAGAACTGACAAACCACAAACTTGCTGTCTTTCACATTTCAATGTTGAAGCAGCAGCTTGAATTTGGTGGTGTTATAGCACCGGTTGGAATTTTTCTATTCCACCTTGAATGGTGCTGCAGTTACATTCTGGAGCGTAAATGCAGGATTGTTTAAGGTGGAACGGGCAAATTCAAACAAAGCTGGTGAACATCTTGATTGGAAAATCTTACCAGCATTAAATTAATAACTGGAATGTTATTATGTATGTAATATTAGGCTGCATCTGTACTGAACGCTGGGAGGGGTGGGAGGGAAGTTTCAGTAGGTTGCAATACGCAACTTCACCCCTAGAGGTTACACACTGCTCCTTTAATTCCTAACAATCATTTGACCTCTGAAGGCCTGAAAGGCCCTGAAGGCTCCAAATGGCTGCAGATACAGTGAGATCTATGTGATAATCACTTTACTACAAAGCAGATTAATGTGTATACTCAGACAGACAGACTTTGACTAAACATATTGCCAGAGCGTGCAGTGGGTTTGAGGTTCTGTACTGTGATCACGACTCCTCTTACTAGTTGTTGAAAAGGTTGTGTTTAAAAGGTAAATTTCAAACACAGTGCTGCAGCGTGCTGGCCCGTTCTAAAAAGCGTAAATGAATGTGTGCACGGTGAGTTGACAGGTGCTAGTTTGAAGCGTCAGAGAACAGGACGTCGAGGTCACAGTGCTTACGTAACTGAATTTGTGTAACCCTCTGTCACTGTCATTACCAAGGTGAATGATGTGGGTCTTTTGTCTCCTGTGTGTGTGTGTGTGTGTGTGTGTAGATGCGTGTTTAATCTGGTGCTCTGGATCTTGTCCAGCTCTGCCTCCTGCACCAGATTAACCAATTACACAGCTCTGACTCATTACATTTACAAAGTGCTGTAAATGAGGAACCTCTTACATACTCACACATACACACAGAGTGATGTTTTTACACAATGTCAGAAAATATTATAGGTGTTCCATATATATTATTCACATCCCAGACACCTGGCCTAATTAGTGAATTTGGGTATTTATGTATATTCATATAATTCCACTATTTACAGAACCGTGCAACCTTTTCAGGCATCATTATATTTAAAATAGCTATTTTCCCAGACAGGAAGTTTTTTTCATACATACAAATAGTATTAATATAGTTAGTAGTGCTGTCAGTGTGTTTATGTAACCCTTTCCAAGCTTCGCCCAGTATTATTTAGAGTTCTCATCTAATACCTGCTTTGACTGCTCAGTACTTCATTAAGCTAAATCAGGACTGCTGCTGAAGGAATTAATTCCTGCTGCTAGAGTTTTTAAAATGTTACTGCTAGACTGAAAATAGTCCACCAACCAGAAATATCCAGCCAAGAAAGTCAACAGCCTGTGACCACTGATGAAGGACTAGAGGATGACCAACACAAACTGTGCAACAACAGATGAGCTACTGCCTCTGACTGACTTTACATCTACAAGGAAGTACCTGTCTGTAATAATAACATGTCCCTACCGCTCAAAAGTTTGGGATCACAGTGAAATGTTCTTGTTTTCAATGGAGTATCTTCTTCCTTAACACAACAATGGACTGACGGGTCTCTAAAGAAAGTTGTTTCTTTCTGGTCATTTTGAGTCTGTCAGCAAGTCATCAACTGCTGATGCTTCAGATACTAAACTAACCTAGAATGTTGTTCCCTTTTATACTCACTTATTAGTAGAATGTTTTTCAGCTGTGCATCACAATTGAGCAAGAGTGTCCTAACAACCAATTAGCCCAATAACATCCTTAACTTGGATTGGCGGCCGTACCAGGAGATTTAGACAGAGGACTGAGAATTGCTGATAATAGGACTATATGCAAAATAAGCCTCTATACAAAAATAGACTTTAATACAAACATTTTTATTCTTTAAAAATCATCTGATACACTTACATTAATTGTGAAATGGACAATATTGTTTGTGAATTGCATGAAAATGGCATGAAATGAAATTCTAAAGTGATCCTAAACTTTTGAGCGGTAGTGTATATATATATATATACAAATTATCTAAGCCTAAACCCTAATCCCGAGCCTGACTTTACACAATTAGTGCTACTCTGCTGGTCCTGCAGGTTAAAACTCTTTTTCTGTTGGGACATTGTGTATAAAACACACACACACACACACACACACAAGTCTGAAGTTACGCTTCACTGAGCATTTATCACTCCTCCATAAATTTTCTTCCTCCATCGCTTTCTCTCTCCGTCTCCATCCTCCTCCTGCTCTCTTTCACGCTCTCCTTTTTCTCTCTTATTTCTCATCACCCGTCCTATCGTTCTCTCTCCTTCTCACTCGCTTCCTCTCGCTTCCTCTCTCTCTGAGGGTGCGGGTCGTTTGATGAAGGCTGCCAGGATGACAACTCGTTTCACACATCACTTATTGCTGATGAAACACTGCCCATATAGAACCATCTCTCTCTCTCTCTGTCTCTGTCTCTGTCACTCTCCCTCTCTCTCTCTTTCTCTCTCTGAGTCAAAGAGATTACAATCAGCATTTCCCAAGGATCAACATCAATTCAGGAGAGGACAAATGCGAGGGTGTGTGTGTGTGTGTGTGATGACTCAACGGCAGACAGGCGAGAAATCCACTCACGTCCGGACATCTGTCAGGTGAGGTAAGTTTTCTGAAAGCTGATTATCAGAGCGTAAACTCTTCATTTTTCATCTCTAATTCACTCTCCTCCTCTTCGCTGGAAGGAAATTTGCACACTGTGGCTCAGACACTGGCCGTTAGATGATGCACAATTCCAAAAAAATGCTTAGAGCCAGAAAATCAGCTGTACATCTGGGCAGCAGGAGTATATTTGCTACAATTCTAAAAGAAACTGCATTAGAATGAACTGTGCCATAATAAAAGAAACAGTAATTATAACTTTTATAGAGCACAGAACTAAGGGGTCCTTATAGGACTTGGGAATTAACATCACGCTGCACTGCATTCCTAGATCTACCAACAAATAAACACTCACAGTGAAGACCGATAGTATTGAACATCATTTTCTACAGTGGTCTGAGACATTTACACAGTGCCGCAGCTCAGTATTTGTTCTGAACTACTGAGAATGACATCAGCACAAGAGCAAAATGCCTGCAGACCGAAGCCTCTATCATCTTGTTCCACCAGCAAACATCCCAGAACCGGCCGCTTTAAAGCACACACAGTTATTAGGTGGCTCGATTTCCATGTTGGCCTCAATTTCCAGCTGCCCACATCACCTGGACTGAGAGCGGCACAGCGGTGGGCCTGCGGGGATAACAGAAGAGGAGCGCCGATGGGGGGATTTACAGCATTTTTCCCTTTATGAGTGCAGCATGCAATCAGATTCACTCGATTCCACAGCGAAATTGAGGTGACTCCACATGTCACCGTGGAACTCGTGATGGCTGAGGTCCATCAGAAACGCTGCGAACGTGAAGAGTGCACAAGGACGCTTAACGTGAAGAAGTGCGGACAAGGACGAGTACGCTGCACGGACCGCTGCTGGAGTTGTCTGCAGATGACTTGGCACGTTTAGCTATGAGTAAAAGTGAATGTGTGGAAACACTGGTGCTGGAGTGGCTTCCGCGTGAGAGACAAGTACTGTGGATTACAACAGCAGATGAAAGTAGAGTACGAGAGTAAAGATGCATAGGCCTTAACCTGAAAAACAATAGGTTTTACATTCTTTCTTTTATTAAAGGTAGTATGTAAACACAGAGTGTTTCATTTAGTCTTAAATAAGCTTTTTTTTATTTTTTAAACCAACACATTTACATCTTCCTGCCTATGAAGCCTACAGTAGTCTAATCCCACCCTTTCACAGTGAAGCTATGAGGGGCTATCCAGACAGAACTGCTGTATTGCCTAAGCCACAATACAAAAGCTAAGACAATCAGCACAGGGGACATTTCCAAACAGTCCTGTGCGAAAGTCTTGGGCACACTGTTTAAAACCATTTATCTTGACCATGAGTTTATTTTTGATATATGTCATATGAACTGATGCAAAATACATAAATAAATACATCAAATTCTAAGATTTAATCATATAAAACTCACAAGCATTCCTTATTTTGTTGTGAACGATTGTGTCTTGTGAGGTAGTTTGAAGAACAGTTTGGTTTCTCAGATGAATTTGTTTAGTCTCATGACCAGCACACCTGTATAAACACAACAAAGTACTGACTAACCAACCAGGATGATCACTACAATTAACACTGGGCAGCGAAGAAGAAAGCTTTGGAAATGATTAAACGAATATACTATCACATGTAAAACTGCTCCTTATTGAAATAACATTACTCGTATGTTGTTTCTAATAATAAAGTTTTAAGCAAATAAATGATTAGGCTCTAATTTGAAACTATAATTAGTTCTGGTTCAGATCTTTTCAGGTGGCTAAAATCTTTGCATGCAGCCAGTCTTAAACGCCCAGCAAGATACACACTGTAATGAATTGCTGTAAATTTACCATAGATATAAAACAGTATCTTACTGTATTTTATAATAATTGTAAAATATTAAATTAAAATATTAAATTATTACTCATTGTATGCAATCAGTTTCCTAATAACAGCAGATAACTGCAATGTATCAGTATAAAGGAGGATTTTCTGTCAACCTGTGGAAATATGTGCCATCATCCCTCAACACATCTAGTCACTATCCATCAAAATCAAACTGATGATTGCAGACTAATGTTTCTTTCTTCATGATAACCCTTTCATGATACCTGCTCAAACAACTTATACTCATTTAAGTGACAAAATATATGCAATGGGAGGGGCCAGCTCCGCAAAGATAAGATTCTTTCAGCTCATTTTGTTTTTCACTGTTTCATTAAGTGACTTCAATTAGTGAGGAAACTGTAGCTTGAACAGTGTTAGCTAACTAGCTGGCTGGCTAGTTGGTCAGTACCATGAAAACACATTTATTTTACTGTCATATACTGTAATTCAAATTAAAGTACAATACTGTTAAAATAAATGAGAGTAGATGACTGTAAAATAACAGTAAAATGCTACGATGTCTGCTGCCAGTATTTTACGGTTAATTTACAGTGCTGCTTGTTTCATACCGCAAGTGCTGCAAGTGCTGCTTGTTTTCATATGCTGTGCATATGACAACAAAACTCTTGAATTTCACCATAAGTGAACCTACTGTAGGGCTATGTATTGGAAAGAACCTGGCGATACAATACATATCGTGATACAGCAGTCACGATTTAATATATCATGATATACTGTGATACTGCAAGCAAAGTGATATACAGCGATTTTCAAATCCTACTATTTAAACACACCACTATATGAACAGGTTTGTCAATGCTTACAATAGCATTGCACCCTTGCGCTGCTTGTTAATGTTGGAGTGGAGCTGAAAGTGGGTTACAACATTGCCATCTAGTGGTCAGAGGTTTAAACACAACACACAATGATTCACTGTCTGCCAGAAATCTGTGTATCAATACTGTAGTTTGAGAATCGATACAGTATCACTAAACATAATATCCCCATATTGGATATTTCGATATTTTCTTACACCCCTAACCTGCTGGAAATTCAAGTTCAAGGCAATGATACAATTCATACTAAACTTCTATACTATATCTATGTGGAGAGTGGCTTACCAGAGAGAGGTTACCAGTGGTTTAAACTGTGTGCAGCTTAATTTGTTATATCTGACTCTTTACATCACCTCTCTTAACGAGTAGTATTGAACTGAGGCTCAGAGAGACTGAGTGGCCATGGCAAGCACGCACAGGTACTTTTACTTTCTTCTCCATGCAGTCAGCTTACAGGGCTTTCTAAGCCATTCGTGAACTCATAACTTTCCTATGATCTTACAAGCTCCAACAATTTTCCCAGGCGCTGTTTATATGACAGAGTCATTTTTAATGTGATTATAATTTATATAATCTTCATGCATGTAAAGAGATAGCGAGTCAAACGCTAAAGGCTGTCTATCACCCCAAGCTTCAGGGGGCTTTGGATGAAGGCTGCTGAGGGATGAGGTTGACCCAGCCTGAAGGCTAGAAGAATATTAGTATAGCTCATGAGTGTGCTATTCTGCCGCAAGGAGCAGCAATATGCAGTGAGTTGAGTTCTTTAATGAGCGACAGGATTATTTACCCAAACGCAGAGAGCTAATGCACATGCAAGTGGACAACCACACACATGATTCCACCCTCAGCTGCGTGTTTTTAGAGATTCTAATTGCAGAACAACACTGCTCCACTTGCTCCATCAAAGGCTGCAGTGTCTACAGGTATCTGCTTCCAGCCTGTATTCTGTCACTCTCTCCTCCATTACAAGGAACTAAGCCCAATTAGTGAAGATAGGTGTTGTGGTGCACAGCTGGATCAAATAATAGCTCCAGATACTGCAGCCCTGGATGGTGCAAAACAAAAATAACTACTTCTGTTTATTTATTTATTTTAAAAACAATCAAAAGGATTGAAGTTTTCCTCGTTGGTCTTGCCAAAGCCTTCAAATGAGCTCCTGTTAATATTACACTGTTGTATACTGCTTTAAAGGTATTGTGTAAGAAAAAAAAAAGTCTAATATTCAAATTAGCACCAAGAACACCTGACAGATGATGTGATTTGTGATTTATAGCCTTTGAAGGGTCAAATTTTGATTACAGCTTGAAAAGCAAGGTTAGGTATCTTCTACAGAGGGCTTTTTTTACTCACTTATATATATATATATATATATATATATATATATATATATATATATATATATATATATATATATATATATATATATATATATAATAAAAATAATATTAGTATGGTTAATGTATAAAATGTTTTTAATAAATTAATAATAATATTGTGTGATATCATGTCTTGTGTTTTAAATATACACAGGCAGTAACTAAATTATCAAATAAAAACAAACATCGTCCACACATTCTTTCAAATATCATGTTATGTTATCAGACTGCAGAGAGAGAGTCTTATCAAGCCTCACAGTTAAAGAGCTAGATAAAGAGAGAGAAGGAGAGAGAGAAAGAAAGTGAAAGGGTCAGAGATATTTTTTTCAAGCTAAAGGTCAGCAATCTAGCTGCTGAGTAAGCAGTCAGAAAAACTCCCATAGAGGCTCCACGGTGGTGAAATTAGCTCTGAGCACCGCAGCCTATCACCAGAACCTGAACTCAAACGCCAACAATGCCCAACAGAGGCTGAGAGACGGAGATAAATGCGAAATCGCTCAAATATATTGAATCATACAACAACACAACAAGTCTGAAGCATTCCACCTATTTCTTTCCAGCATACACACCAGACAGCATCTTGGACCAGCAGCTGATACAGCAAATCTAGTTTTTCATTTCAAATCTGACAGGAGTGCCTAAACTTTTGCTTACGACTGCAAGTAATAGTGGTCGGCTGAAGGTCATCACACACTGAATGCAATGCAAATAAAATTTCCACTCCGTCCATTTTCACTCCGGTTGTTGGCAGCTAGAACATAATCAAGTGACATAAAAAGATCAAATGGTGACGATGTGTGAACAATAGCTCACACATGTGAACAACTTTTATTTTGCAAAAAAGCAAAAGCAACATGTTAAAGGAGCTAAAACTGTGCAAGGTCTTTCCCTTTTAATACATTCATTAACAGTAGGAGTGCACAAAAATATCGAAATATTGAATATCGGATATTATGTTTAGTGATACTGTACAGATTCTTAAAACCACAGTATCGATACACAGATTCCTGACAGACAGTGAATCATTGTGTGTTTTGTTTAAACTTCTGACCACTAGATGGCAGTGTTGTAATCCATTTTCAGCTCCACTCCAACATTAACAAGCAGCACAAGGGTGCAATGCTATTGTAAGCATTAACAAACCTGTTCATATAGTGGTGTGATTTAATAGCAGGATTTGAAAAATCGCAATATATCGCGATATATTGAATCGTGACCGCTGTATCACAATATGCATTGTATCGCCAAGTTCTTGCCAATACACAGCCCTAATTAATAGAGTCCTTTTCTTACCTCAAGCAGCTCTTAATACATATAAACCAACAAAACAAAACTAATAATAACATAAATACCATAGAAGACAACAGAAGTGCAATTAATCATTGACGTAGTTTACTAAAATCAATGACCAAATAAGTTGCCGGCGAATTTAATTGTCGACAAGCTGGCGACATCATTACGTGTGGTTTTTCACACTGACTCGGAATTCTCTGGCATGTTACATGTGTGTGAATAAACGTATTGCTGCCTGATTAAGAGGCTGGAACTACTTTTCGGTGGAAGAAACTATCAGAACTAACCTACTTATGTACACATGGTTTCTTTGCTTTATATTTTTTCTTTGCTGAAATTGTTACATAGTTGACTAAAATCAATGACCAAATACATTGCCAATGACTTTGACTGTCGATAAGCTGGTAACATCATCACATGTATTTATGTAGGCATTCCCACTTACTGGAGTTAACAGTAACGCAGTGGCAACATCTTTAAGACGGAAAACCTCTGAAGTGTGAGGGAACTGCACTCTTGACTCAGCCAAGAAGGTTGTGAACTACAACACTTGCAGAGCTGAACACGGTACGCAAGCACATCAGTTATTCTAGTTATTCTGTTTGAAGGCAGCTGTCTCGATACCTTGCTGCCTGCACGGTCTCATAAGTCAGTGTCTTGGAAGGCAGCGTTGTCCGTGGTGTCAGGCCTGGTGATTTCTGTTGTTTCGTCTTAACCGCATGGATGCTGACAAAGAGGATTATGGGAAGTCAGCAAAGGACGCATCAACGCTGCCTTCATAAAACAGTCAAATGGGGGAACCTCAGCAGGTAGCACTTAATACAAACGTTAGATTTGGACATGACTGCGCGCCTTCCTGACTCTGAGAGGCAGCATTTATGAGGTTTCAGCCAAATACTCGCTACGTTACTTAGCTAGTTATGGTTGTGCAACTATATTGTTATTGGATTTTTGCTTTCTGCCAGATCTTCGCCGCACAACTCGTCCCACATTGTTCTAAATATCAACACTGTTCCAACTCCAGATTGTCCGGTCTGATTGTGTGATTGGGGCTTGTATACAGCTTTTTGATCGGATGCATGAATTCCAGAAAACAACAGATTTTTCCTTGAATTTTTCCCATAGAGAGAATGGATAGAATGGAAAAGTGCATGGCAATGTACTGAACTACTGCTTTACCGACAGACTCAGTTTCGCATACACTGGCTTACTGCAAACCCCCGACCATGCCTGTGGTGTTGGTTTGACCGGCACTCGTCTGTTTATCATTTTTCCTGTGCAACCATCAGGAAATGCACTTGGCTAGTTACCCAATGTTATTATTAAAACTGGTCGTGTTACCTTACATTCTGAGCTGCAACATTTTCTATTCTGAAATGATTTCTTATGTTTCAATGCTGCTGAACATACAAGAGAGTTACATGGGAAGGGGCAGTTTTCCATGATAATCCACAGGTATGGGAATGAACAGTATTCTATTGGGAATGAGAATAAAGCAGTTGTGTGCCATACTGTGTGTACAGTCTTCCACATAGTCGATTGCAACGCATTATCAGTTTCTACACTGAGATGAGTTTTTTCTTTGCATTACAGATAATGAAGAAAGTGTTTCTGCCGAGTGCACAAGTTTATTCAGTGCCCTATTCAGAACTGCTTTTAGAGATGTTAACACTATACGCAGTGAGACATAAGATAAACAAATCATTTTCACGTTTCTTGAAAAAACTGACTTGTAAAGACACAATCTGTCGTCGTGGTTATTCTTGTTTCAACGCCAACAGAATTGAAAAGAGTAATTGGTCAAGTAAGTCTGCAAAACAGGCCAGATGGCACATTTTGGCTGTCTGAAAAATCATGACTTCAGTTACATGTGTTTGAATAAATTCACTAATGCCTGAATAAGAGGAACGACTACTTAGGAACTACATTTCAGAATCAAAGTACATGTGCTGTACTTTTGTACATGTGCTGTACTTTTGTACTTTCTGTTCTTCATTGCTACAACAGTGACCACAGTTAATCAGCATAACACACATGGTTGAGTATTCTGTTGCCTGATCAAAATAATGTGGAATTTCAGTTTACTTACTTTTAGTTTTAACAATCTTGTTCATACAATTCATACTGTCAAACGTTTTAGATCACTACCAGTCAAACGTTTTAGTACACTACCAGTCAAACGTTTTAGATCGCTACCAGTCAAACGTTTTAGTACACTACCAGTCAAACGTTTTAGTACACTACCAGTCAAACGTTTTAGATCGCTACCAGTCAAACGTTTTAGTACACTACCAGTCAAACGTTTTAGATACACTACCAGTGAAACGTTTTAGATCACTACCAGTCAAACGTTTTAGATACACTACCAGCCAAACGTTTTAGATACACTACCAGTGAAACGTTTTAGTACACTACCAGACAAACGTTTTAGATACACTACCAGTGAAACGTTTTAGTACACTACCAGCCAAACGTTTTAGATACACTACCAGTGAAACGTTTTAGATACACTACCAGCCAAACGTTTTAGATCACTACCAGTCAAACGTTTTAGATCACTACCAGTCAAATGTTTTAGTACACTACCAGTCAAACGTTTTAGATCACTACCAGTCAAACGTTTTAGTACACTACCAGTCCAACGTTTTAGATACACTACCAGTGAAACGTTTTAGATACACTACCAGCCAAACGTTTTAGATCACTACCAGTCAAACGTTTTAGATCACTACCAGTCAAACGTTTTAGATCACTACCAGTCAAACGTTTTAGATCACTACCAGTCAAACGTTTTAGTACACTACCAGTCCAACGTTTTAGATCACTACCAGTCAAACGTTTTAGATCACTACCAGTCAAACGTTTTAGTACACTACCAGTCCAACGTTTTAGTATACTACCAGTCAAACGTTTTAGATCGCTACCAGTCAAACGTTTTAGTACACTACCAGTAAAACGTTTTAGATACACTACCAGTCAAACGTTTTAGATCACTACCAGTCAAACGTTTTAGATCACTACCAGAGAAACGTTTTAGATCACTACCAGTCAAACGTTTTAGATACACTACCAGTCAAATGTTTTAGATCACTACCAGTCAAACGTTTTAGATACACTACCAGCCAAACGTTTTAGTACACTACCAGTAAAACGTTTTAGATCACTACCAGTCACGTTTTAGTACACTACCAGTCAAAGGTTTTAGTACACTACCAGTCAAACGTTTTAGTACACTACCAGTCAAACGTTTTAGATCACTACCAGTCAAACGTTTTAGATACACTACCAGCCAAACGTTTTAGATACACTACCAGTCAAACGTTTTAGATCACTACCAGCCAAACGTTTTACATACACTACCAGTCAAACATTTTAGTACACTACCAGTCAAACGTTTTAGTACACTACCAGTCAAACGTTTTAGATACACTACCAGCCAAACGTTTTAGATACACTACCAGTCAAACATTTTAGATACACTACCAGTCAAACGTTTTAGTACACTACCAGTCAAACGTTCTAGATCACTACCAGTCAAACGTTTTAGTACACTACCAGTCAAACGTTTTAGTACACTACCAGTCAAACGTTTTAGATACACTACTAGCCAAACGTTTTAGATCACTACCAGTCACGTTTTAGATACACTACCAGTCAAACGTTTTAGATCACTACCAGCCAAACGTTTAAGATACGTTTTAGAAAACAGTTCTAAAATGTTTGGCTGGCAGTGTATTAGAACTGTTGACTGGTGGTGTTCTAAAATGTTTGAGGTAGCTGCATAGCTGCCCTGTATATCCTGTGAAACTTTAACGATGATTGGACCAATAGAAATGCTATCACTGCACTGCATACAATCAGAACATTAAGAGTTAGGAAGGTTTTTGTTGTCTTCCCTAAAGATACTTTGCTTTTTGTCTTTTTGTGTCCTGTGTAGTTTTCACTGTGTTTCAGGATGATGAAGATAAAAGTTCCTGTGCCCTGCGCTCCTTTATGGTGAATAAACGTATTGTTTATTGTTTATATATTTATTATTCACCCTAGCTGCGGGTTTGTCTGCTGTGTCTATAAAGGACTTTGATTTGCAAATACATCCCTGAGCAGTGTCCTCCTATGTTACAGAGGAAATCTGAGATTTCCATTTGCAGGATTAAAGAAGTGGCATGCTGATGCGTACGTCTGTGTGATCAATCAGCCCTACCCGTGTTATTCGGCGAATTTGGCTCGAAAGTCAGACATCGGCTTCAAAGGAGCCGATTTAGAAACAGCATAGTGAGCTACAGTCACACATGCTGATTCCTGACACTGATATAATACTTGCAACGGCTTAATGAAGAGCTTATCCAGAGAATAAGCACTGGGATGAATGGGAAGAGGAAAAAGGAGGTGAAATTATGATATAAAGGTTTCAACACTGTATAAACCCCAACATTCGACCAGGCAGTCCTTTAAGAAAAGCCCCATTCAGCCTAATGAAAAACTGTAGAGGCACGACTCTCAAGTCACCTAAACTCAGAGAGCGTCATCAGTTTCAGGTCATATTTATTTAGCCTGTGTCTGAAAGGTCACAGTGTTATCTTGTCATGTAATCAAGCTAAAGTTAGCACTATGTGGCGTTTCCAATCTGCCGAGCTGTGTTTAGCTTTAATATAGGCCAGCTCAGTAGTGTAACATCTTTAACCCCACTGAACTGGATGTGTCTCGTTGGTAATCCATTCCGAGAATGTGGTGAAGGCTCCTTAATCTCATTTAAATCTGCTGCAAGGGGAGATACAGCATGTGCACATCCATGTTAGCCTCAGTGAAGCTCATTAGTGCAAAGAATCAGGGCTTACTGTGTGCTGTGTCCAGGGGCACAGTAATTCAGGGACTGGCTGTTTTTAGTAAGTGCCTCCATCCATCTATCCACACATACCAATAATTACCAACATACACATCATTTATATCTGTGCCTGTTCATTGGCTGGATTTATTCATAACACCAGGTTTGATGCTGAGTATCAGATGCACTTGTTCTAAAGATTAGAACCAGAAATATATGGTGCTTTTCCAACGTATGGTATGGCATAAGTCAATTCTATTTAAACACTATTAGCTTTGGCACCAGCTTTGCTTTCCACTGCCGATATAGTGCGCTCCTCAAGCCAGTAGCATGCAGTGCTAAAGCAGCTTGATAGTGAAATTTATGAGAGCAGAGCTCAAACAAAAAGATTCCCCAAATTCTAAAATTCCCATAGTCCCATAATCCCATATTCCCAAATTCGTCAACATCAACAAGTTCGCTGGTTAGCTTCCACAGACAGAATGTCATGTTAACTTTAGACCCTCTCCAGTCTTCTTCAGCACTGGTGTAGATTAAGTACGCTTTACCCTTTCGTTTAGTGTGTGACAGCTTTTTGTGCAAGCAAACTTCTGCAAAGTTATAAAACCCAACGTTCACACCCAAGAGAAAAAAATATCTTCCAAAGAAACCACTGTTATCAGCTGCCTCCTTTTTTTCTCTTTTACTTGGTGACATCATCTTGTAACACAATCACTATTGGCTGCCTGTGGGTCAGAAGTGTATCAGGATGTCGCTACCACTTTCCACTGCTCTGGTGGTTGACCAATCGGAGCAAAGTGGGAAAGCTGACCAATCAGAGCACACTGGGCTCATTGGGAGGTGAGGCTTAAAGACACAGGAGCTCTAACAGAGGGTTTCAGATTGAGGGTAAATACAGATGTACAGTATGAGAAGCAACTGTGTGTTTTTGAAAGTGTGGAGAAGGTAAATCTACTCTAGTACACCCCAAAATACAATGATGCACATTAAAAATGAGTATAGTGGGTCCTTTAAAAACCAGGACACTATTAAAGACATGTCAGCAAAGAAAAGGAGAAGAGAGAGAGAGTGGTAAGCTACATTCATTTACTGTTCCATTGGGAAAATAAATTCTACATATTAAGCCAGAAAGACAGGATCATTTGCTCCTTGTGTTTTAAAATGATCAAATAATAGACTACAGCTTGACATAGATCTTGAGTGCTTTGGTGTTAATGGTTTTACAGAGTAAACTCTACAGCCCAGCACATCAAGGGACTGGGTAAAACATGAGCAGGCTAGCAATGTGAGCTGCAGGGCTTCTCCACCAGTGTACTTGGTAAAACCATTAAAATCACTAAAACACCAGTGGAGAAGCGCCTACAGGGTGAAATACGACTGGACTAGCAAAATTAGCTGAGGTGAAAGGGATGATTAGCACTGTGCGCTCAGAGAAAGTTAATGCAGTAATAGCGAGATGATGAATTCCAGTGCTGGAGGCTGGACGTCGCTGACTGGTGCAGGTGGTGTGTGCTCCTCCATTAAAAACAAGGGTTTTGAGGTGTTGGGTGCTCTGGACAGTGTGCAGTTTGACTGTTAGTCAAGCGACTCCTGCTATCAATTCTTACTACATCTGGTTGAGTTTATCCACATCAGTTATACTGAGTTTATTGATTTTAACTTTAGGGCCCATGAGCAGGTTCAAACGCCCCTGGCTGTGTCCATCTTGGTGTAAAATATGCTCAAGGCTTTCTTAATTGTTGGCTGCACTGTGATTCTTTTCCATTCAGAACACAGACTTTCAATGCCAGACTTTCAATGCACCTTTGCTTAATTAGAGTGATCTACTGTACACGCCCCTGCTTTGTTTGCTAGATTAAAGGAGCAGTGTGTAAGCTCTAGCAGGGACTGCAACCATCTGAACTCTCCTCGCCCCTACCTTTCCAAGAACCAACGGTGGCCATCATGGCATAGATGGCATAGAAATCAAACGTTGGGTTTTCACACTTCTCACATCTCAAAATGGCTAGAATACCATTAAAAAAAATCCTATTTCACTCTTAAAGGTGCAGCAAATATAATTATGATGAGGACACGTACAAATAGGAAACTGAATGCTGCACCATTTAAGGTGGAACTGAAACAAACATCTGCTACAGTAGGACAATTCAACAAGGATTTATCTTCTTTCTACCTCTTCCAACCAGCTTGCTACAGCACCAATGGATCCAATCTCCTGCTTTACCCTAAAACGCAAAAGGGCTTCTGGGCTTTGTAGATCATAGTGGCTCTACATTGCAGCCTCTGTTGGAAGATGCTCCTGCTCCTATGTAGATATGTAGGACTCATTCTAAGCTAAAGAAAACACACTATTTGCAGTTGCAAGTGATTATAAACTATTAAAAACATAGTTTGGTTAAATATGTTCCATTTCTACTAGCAGACACCCCCACCGAAATTTTACATACTGCTCCTTTAAGACTAAATAAAAGTCTATGGATTTCAGTAGTTAACAGAGAGGACTGTGTTACATGGCAGCAACAGCCATGTTTTTGCAATGGCCTCAAAAAGGAACAACATTTTTATACAGTGGTCTGAAAAGCCTGTACAACTTCACAACAGTAGTTAAGTCGGAATGTGTTTGTGGGCGGAAGTGTACAGGTCAATCACAACCAATGTTAGAAATATTTATTATTAGCATGCTACCAATGTGGGTGAGTGTGGGAGAGAGAGATAGAGAGAGAGAGAGAGAGAGAGAGAGAGAGAGAGACATCTTGCTCCACGCTCACTTTATAATATACACACAAATGTCTAAATACTAGAGTTCATGAAATGTCAAATCCAAAGAAACAGTGGAAGAACACAGCATATGAGAGAGAGAGAGAGAGACAGAGACACAGAGAAAGAGAGAGAGAGAGAGAGAGAGAGAGAAAGAGAGAGAGAGATAGCGAGGAAGAAACAGACAGAAAGGAAACAGACAGGAGCTCACTTTATAATATACACACAAATGTCTAAATACTAGAGTTCATGAAAAGTCAAATCCAAATCCGAAGAAACAGTGGAAGAAGACAGCATATGAGAGACAGAGAGAGAGAGAGAGAGAGAGAGAGAGAGAGAGAGAGAGAGAGAGAGAGAGAGAGAGAGAGAGAGAGAGAGAGAGAGAGAGAGAGAGAGAGCACCCAGCACATAGCGAAAGCAGTTTTTCTTTGAAGACAAACAAACAATAAATCTGAATGACAGAGAACAACTTTTCCCTCTCTGCACAATCAAAGCCCCTCAGGAGAGAGAAAACGACACACCAGCCTCAACTGTCACACAGAGAGAGAGAGAGAGAGAGAGAGAGAGAGAGAGAGAGAGAGCATGAGAGAGAGAGAGAGAGACACAGCAAGAGAGCATGAGAGAGAGAGAGAGAGAGACACAGCAAGAGAGCACGAGAGAGAGAGAGACACAGCAAGAGAGCATGAGAGAGAGAGAGAGAGAGAGAGAGAGAGAGAGAGACAGTACTCTGCATTTTTCAAAAGCAGTCAGTGAGTCTTCAGTGAGTCTTCAGTGAGTGAAGCACCTGAGAGGAGCCGAGAACTCGCACTGCATTTACCCTTCAGAGCGTATCCCACAATTCCCCTCTCCGCTCATGTGGATGTAAGACCAGCTTTAGCTGATAGTGATGAAAATGCAGATAGACCAAATGAAAGATTTCTTTATCTCTCACTTTTACCTCCATTCCTCTTTTCTCTCTCTCTCTTTCTGTCTGTTCTTTCTTTCTGTTTATCACTTTTCCTTTCTCTTTTCTCTCTATCATTTTTATCTTTTGTCCTTTCTCTTTTCTCTCCCTCTGTCTTTTTTATCTCTCTCTTCCTTTCTCTTTTCTCTCTCTCTATCATTTTTATTGTTTGTCCTTTCTCTTTTCTCTCCCTCTGTCTTTTTTATCTCTCTCTTCCTTTCTCTTTTCTCTCTCTATCATTTTTATCTTTTGTCCTTCCTCTTTTCTCTCTCTTTTTTATCTTTCTTCCTTTCCCTTTTCTCTCTCTGTCTTTTGTATCTCTCTACCTTTCTCTTTTCTTTCTCTCTGTCTTTGTTATCTCTCCTCCTTTCTCTTTTCTCTCTCTCTGACTTTTGTATCTCTTGCTTCCTTTCTCTTTTCTTTCTCTTTTTCTTTTGTATCTCTCTTCCTTTCTCTTTTCTCTCTCTGTCTTTTGTATCTCTCTTCCTTTCTCTTTTCTTTCTCTGTCTTTTTATCTCTCCTCCTTACTCTTTTCTCTCTCTCTGTTTAATCTCTCTTCTTCTGTTTATTTCCTCTTTGAGACTCATTCAGTTCTGTCTTTCTCTCTCTCTCTTCTGTTTATCTTTTCTCACTTTTTCTTGCTTTTCTTTCTTCCTGTCTTTATCTCTCCTTTCTATTTTCTTTCTCTCTCTCTCTTTTATCATTTTCTTTCTTTTTTATCTCCTTTCCTCTATTTTCTGCTCTCTGAGACTCTTAAGATTCCCACTGCCTCTTCTTGTTTCTCTATTTCCTTTCTCTTTCTCCCTTTTTCTTAGTTTTGTCTTCATCTTTCTTATTTTCTCCTCTCTCTGTCTTTCTCTTTCTACTGTATATTTAATCTCTCTTCCTCGGCTTCTTTCTCTCTGAGACTCTGTATGTTCTTGAGACTCTTCTTTCTCTTCCCCTGTCTATCTCTTTCTCTCTCTTATTTCTGTCCTTTGCTCTCTTTCTGTCCTGCTCTCTCTCTCCCCCAAAGCAAACGAGGGTATGCTAAAAGAGAGAGAGACACAGAGAGAGAGACAGAGAGAGAGACAGAGAGAGAGAGAGAGAGAGGGAGAGAGGGAGGGAATGGGGAAAAACGTTGAATTCTGCTTGCCAAACTCGCTGACATAATGAAATGGGAAGGGAAGGTTCATCAAACACACACACGCAGTGAGCGGGCCGGCGGTTCAGGTGTGTATTTTTAGCTCGTGTGCTGTGCTGAGGTGGATGAGGACAGATAGGACAGCAGGTCCAGTCTGGGCCTATTTTGGAGAAGATTGTCCTCACCAGGGACCCGTAGATACACTCCCAGGGGGAAGGTGGGGGGGTGATGTTGGTGCGATAGTTGGTGGGATAAAGAAGCTGCTTTAATTTAGTGCAGCTACCGTTTCAGGTTTGCATCTACTAGAGCCAACAAACAACACTGAGTAAATATATATATATATATATATATATATATATATATATATATATATATATATATATATATATATATATATATATATATCCAAAATGATAACTCCTCAGGTAAAGTCAAAAAGGTTTACAGACAGAAGCTTATAGCTTATACAATGTGTTCTGTGGGGATTTGACGAGGTCAGTCGAAAGGTTACAGTAAGGTCAGGTACTAATATTGGATGATTAGTTCTGGACCTCCTGCTCATCCCAACAGAATTGGGTGGAGCTCCATTCTTCTGGGGGGCTTTATACCCCTCTAGCCATCTAGACCAGATCCCTCTATTTTATTGGTGACTGCTTTTCTATGATCTGTTTTTGGGTTTTTTGCAGCTGTTGTAAGGTTCACTGCTTTTTTAGCATAATTTGAAATTCCAATATAAATCCACATTAATATAATAATTATATTATAATATATTATACTATCAGTTAAGATTTTTTTATTCTACTCCAGAGTCTCAATTCTGTTAACCCTAGAAGTGGGTTCTCCTTAAATCTTATTCACAACATTATGTCTAGATACTAATGAGAATGTAGCGGATTGGTTGTTTTTTTTTTTGTTCAGAATTATTTTAAAAATTATTTATTCATTTATTTTCGAAGCCACTCACTGGCATTAAGGACTATCCCAGCACTCATAGGGTGGACGGCAGGAAACACATTGGACAGTCAGCCAGTCCATCACAGGGTAGACACACAAACACACACACACCTAGGGGCAATTTAGTATCTCCAATTTGCCTGACTGCATGAAACCCACACAGAAACCCACACATGCAAACACCATATAGAATCAAAGCCTTGCTGTAAGGCGATAGAGCTACCCACCACTGCGCCGCTCATTACTTTTAATAACTACATAATTATTTATGAATAATGATTCATTATATATATATATATATTTATATATATATATATATTTTTTTGGTGCCTTTAGTTTTAGTACTTTCTGGGAAATTCTTTATTTACTGTTCCAGAAACATTTTGCTTCTAAGAAAAATAAATATTTGATTGGAGTGGGCAATTAGATTAGATTTTATAATAGCAGGAAATATTAAGGTTTGTTACAATGTTTTTTTATGAGCCTATTGTGAAAACCGAGGACACTGATCAACTGCATGTTGCCTTAAAATGAGAGTATAATTATTGGAATTTAGTGCAGCGCAGGAACCTTGTATTAAAAATGAATGTACTCAATAGTGTTTTTGTATGTGTACATTCTGCCTTATCTCTGTTTTAACTTATCAGACCTCAGAAAACAAAAATAATATCAATGTGCACAGTGTCCATCATGAAAATGTCAGTATTGTGATATTATAGTTTTTACTATTACATACCAACACTCTAGCAATCATTCAGCAACAGCCTTTCAACCACCTGGAAAACCATAGTGAGCATAGTGACCAGAACACCCCAGCAGTACTGAGTATCTGCTTAAGCAGCACAATCACTATAGACCAGTAGTACACTGTATTTGGCCTGGCGTTTAGAGATGGGCAGGTTTGGGGAGACATCCGTGCAGCCCACCTAGACTACAACAGAGTGTGAAAGCACATACACACACACATCCTGAATTCAGCGTGTCACCACACACGTCCCTGACCTTGGCCATTTAAGGAAAATGTGCTCTTTAAAAAAAGTGCTGCATCCCACAAAGAGACACTGACCTGAGCCATGAATACACCTACACAGCACCCTCTCTAACAGGGTGCCTTTGCTCACTTTTCAAGGCGATTGATTGGCTAGGTGTCTGCAGTGCAGTCGATAAGGCCAAGCAGCTCTGAGACACACATACACACACACACACACACACACACACACACACACATATGTACATACAGATAAACACACATACATAAGGCTCAGGATACGACAGCACATATTACTAACCTAGTCTATCCACACATACTGTTTCTCTTACTCTCCCTCTCTAGGTCCCCCCACATCTCTTTCTCAGCACCCCATCTGATGGTCCCAGCTGTGTCCGAGCAGTATAATATTATCTGTCAGCACAAAACAATGCACACATACACACACACATACACGCACACACACACACACACACACACACACATCTGCCTCTCTCACTGCGTCACGCTCTTTGAGCAATACCAGCCTTTCTGCCTTTCTGTCCAGTCTAATGAAGTGTGGGATCAGTTCCAGCAAGTCTAAACACACACACACACACACACACACACACACACACACACACGTAAACTAAAACACGGAATCAGAAGATCTGTGAACAGAAGCAAAGCAGAGAGCAAAAAAACATGGCAGTTCTCCACTGGACATTCAAACAGAGAGAGCAAGCTCTCTCTCTCTCTCTCTCTCTCTCTCTCTCTCTCTCTCTCTCTCTCTCTCTCTCTGCCTGTCTCTCTCTCTCTCTTTTTCTCTCTCTCTTTTTCTCTCTGTCTGCCTGTCTCCCTCTCTCGCTCTTTCTCTCTCTCTTTCCCTCTCTGTCTGCCTGTCTCTCTCTTTCTCTTTTTCTCTGTCTGCCTCTCTCTCTCTGTCTCTTTCTCTCTCTCTTTTTTTTTCTCTCTGTCTGCCTCTCTCTCTCTCTCTTTTTTTTCTCTCTGTCTGCCTCTCTCTCTCTCTTTCTATCTCTCTTTCTCTCTGTCTGCTTGCCTCTCTCTCTCTCTCTCTCTCTCTCTGTCTCTGTGTGTCTGTCTGTCTGTCTGTCTGTCTGTCTCTCTCTTTACACACGTCTGGAGCCAGAATCTCATCAGCATAGAAGCAGACAGGAGAACCACCACTGATTTAAGTAGGTGTGTGTGTGTGTGTGTGTGTGTGTGTGTGTGTGTGTGTGTGTGTGATTTCACAGTTGACAGAGCACAGGGTCAGGGAGTGTCAGAGAGAGAGGGAGAGAGGAAGGCAGAGAGAGAGGAAAGAGAGACAAAGAAAGAGAGAGAGAGAGAGAGAGAGAGAGAAAGGTGAGAGAGGGAGTAAGGAATGAAAGGGAGAAAGAGGCGGTGAGAGGAAGTGAGAAATGGGGAGAAGGAGAGAGAAAGGAAGTGAGAAAGACAGAGAGCGAGAGAGAAGGGAAAGACAGAGTGACAAAGGGGTTGAGGAAGAAAGAGAGAGAAGGGAAAGAAGGAGAAACGAGAGCAAGCGAGAAAGGAGTGATAGAGAGACTTTAGAAGAAAGACAGAGAGAGGAGGAAAGGGGGAGGAGGAGAAAAAAGACAAAGGAGGGAGCAAGGCAGGCGGACAGGCTTGACTAGACAAAGGGATTCAGAGGAGAGAAATCAAAGAAAGATCGATGTAGCAGGATTGAGAGAGAGAGAGTGAATGAGAGAGAGAGAGAGAGAGAGAGAGAGAGCACACGAGAGAGAGAGAGAATGAGTGAAAGATGCTGACACTAGACTTTAAGGGCTCTCCATGGCATTCCACTAACCGACCTCTTCTCTTGAGGAACAATAAAATATCAAACCCAGAGCCAAAATGTCACAGCCCCCGCCGCCCCTCTCTTTCTCTCGCTCTCTCCATTTCTCTCTTTCACTCTCTCTCTCTCACCCACACTCACACACACACACTTACACACAAAGCAAGCAGCTTCTAGGTAATGAGGCTCATTTTCATGGCAGGAACAGGAGCAATGTCTCCAAGGAACCATTACACACACACACACACATGCACACACACACACACACACACACAAAGAGAGAGAGTAAAAGAGAGAGAGTAAAAGAGGGAGAAAAAGATCGGCTCCACTTACCATATAGGTGCAGTTTGTAGATCTACAATTACAGACAGCAGCCCATCTGATTCTCTGTGTACTTTGTTACCCTGTTCTTCAGTGATCAGGACTCCCACAGGACCACCACAGAGCAGGTATTATTTGGGAGGTGGTTCATTCTAAGCACTGCAGTGACACTGACGTGGTGGTGGTGTGTTAGTGTGTGTTGTGTTGGTACCACACTGAGGTGTTTAAAAGCTCCAGCAGCAGTCTGATCCACTCACACCAACACAACACACACTAACACACCACCACCACATCAGTGTTACTGCAGTGCTGAGAATGATCCACCACCCAATGAATACCTGCTCTGTGGTGGTCCTTTGGGGGTATTTACCATTGATAAACAGGGTAAAATGGGGCTAAAATGATTCAGAGAATCAGAGAAACTCAGAGATGGAAATTCTTTGGAACCTCAATATGGGTGGGCGGAGCTAAACGACTAGGCTGGATAAAGGGATGTTGGCTCCTGTAGCTTCACAGAAACAAGGAATTCAAAACAGGTTGGTTGTGCAGTGTAGTATCAGTATATAGACTGAATGGACTGGAGAGTGAAAGATAAATATTAAAACTTTCATAATGTTAACATTGTTAGTGTATTTCAAAAAGTGAAGGGAAACCAATTCTTCATAACAAGGGTCTTTTTTAAACAGTGTGCTTATGTGTTAAAGACCACTACATATCATTGCTGTCCAAAAGAGATCAAAAACCTTCTTTACTGCCAATGTAAGTCAATGGAACCAGAAGGTTTGAAGCTATATTGGAGCATTTCTATTGGTCCATCCATCATGAAATGTTCACACAACAGTAGCTGCTGCAATAAAACAATATACAAAAATAAAAATGAACAAAAATATCAATAATATACACCCTTGCTGTCCAGTGAGGAACATGCATCTCCATTTTTGTTGATTTTTAGATTTCTATATCATTCTACATCAAGACAGCTGCCGTTTACACTGTGTGAAACTCTCATGAAGAATGGACCAATAGATATGCTCCATAATAGCTTGAACAAAATTCTGGTTCCATAGACTTACACTAAAAGTAAAGAGTTTTTGTGCTCTCCTGTAAAGTTACTATTTTGGAGAGCGACGATTGGGGAATTGGGAATTAGGGAATTGGCACCTGCTCAGCTTTCACAATGTCAGGACTATTAATTAAATAAACACAATTGCCATAATCAAAGCCATTTTTCAGGCAACAATATTAAATTAAGACTGTGAACCCACTTCATGCAGCAAAACAGCAGTGGCAGGCTTCGCCACTTGAGTGGAGAGTTCAAAATAAAATCAAAAAGTCAACCGATTTTAATGCCATTCAAAAAGCAATCCGGCAAATTCTCTTAATCTATCCAGCAAAGAGTGTAATATGGGTTATAATTGAAAAACTCAATGCAGGAAAACACAAACGCCAAGCGAGGTCGGCCTTTCCTGTAACAGCTGCTTAATAACCACTCCAATAAAAGCATGATTACTGTAAACACAGCATTTTAGCTGTAACACACAGGCTGTGCTCAACTCCAGTCCGAAACCTGTTTAGAGGTCAGCCGTTTAACACTCAACCAGTAGAAGCAGGTGAGAGCATCTGAGGGACTCCAACACAGGAGGGCCCCAACAGGAGGGCCCCTTTACTCTACCTGCATAGGACATAGTAATTCAGCTTTTTGCAGAAAACTGTTCTCTGAGTGTTGCACTTAAGATATCGGAGGGTGAAAAGCCCAGATGCAGTTTTACACGCCCCTAGGATTTGGTTCTGGAATAAAATAAGCTGTTTTCCTTTTTCTGGTAGGCTCATGAATAATTTAATGAGCTCTACTCTGATTGGCAAACAAACAGTGATACACTCACCCAGCATGGCTGCTACTTACAGGTTGCTGTTGGGGTTGTGATGATAATAAAGGTGGAACCGCTTCTCTTTTCAGTCTCTTCAGTGTTAAACTCTTGAGCAAAGCTGCTCGATATTGTCCAAGTGTTTGAGAAACTCTCCAGAGTAAAATGGGTAGATAAAACTAACACCTTTAAGCAAAAGTGGTTCAGGATCTTGTTAAACATGTAGAAGCTAAAGTTCCTAACCACAAGCCTAGTTTGGGAATTTTGCATTCCACCTTAAGTAGTGCCACATTTACACTGTGCCGCGTCCGTACAAGCTGTAGCCTTTGTGGCCTCGTAGTGAAAGATTTCATTAGGAAGCAAGCCAACAGGAATCCAAATTCAGCCTAGAGGGTGTACGATACTGACAAAAACTGATATCTGAATATTTTCTGTAATTGTGTTCATAATGATAATAAACGATATTGTGCATTATTTGAAAACGTGTTTGTAAAAGTCTCATATTTTACTAGTTTGCACTTCTTAAAGGATATATCCAGTTATATCCATCCATCCATCATCTTCCTCTCTATCCCACTAGCCGGGGGCTCAGGAGGGCTGGAGCCAATACCAGCATCATTGGGTGAAGGCTCTGTTTTAGTGAATGACTCGCTGAAGTTTGCTGAGTGTGTGTTTAGACACCTTATCTGGTTTAGGTCTGTCTTGGACAGCACACTCCCGAAGCGCTTCATACTCCTCATACTCTGTTTATACTCCTCACACTCTCTTCACACTCCTCACACTCTCTTCACACTCCTCGTACTCTCTTCACACTCCTCGTACTCTCTTCATACTCCTCATACTCTGTTCATACTCCTCATACTCTGTTCATACTCCTCATACTCTGTTCATACTCCTCATACTCTCTTCACACTCCTCACACTCTCTTCACACTCCTCGTACTCTCTTCATACTCCTCATACTCTGTTCATACTCCTCATACTCTGTTCATACTCCTCATACTCTGTTCATACTTCTCATACTCTGTTCATACTCCTCATACTCTGTTCATATTCCTCATACTCTGTTCATACTTCTCAGACTCTCTTCATACTCCTCATACTCTCTTCATACTCCTCATACTCTCTTCATACTCTGTTCATACTCCTCATACTCTGTTCATACTCCTCATACTCTGTTCATACTCCTCATACTCTCTTCATACTCCTCATACTCTCTTCATACTCTGTTCATACTCCTCATACTCTGTTCATACTCCTCATACTCTCTTCATACTCCTCATACTCTCTTCATACTCCTCATACTCTGTTCATACTCTGTTCATACTCCTCATACTCTGTTCATACTCTGTTCATACTCCTCATACTCTGTTCATACTCTCTTCATACTACTCATACTCTCTTCATACTACTCATACTCTGTTCATACTCTCTTCATACTACTCATACTCTGTTCATACTCTCTTCATACTACTCATACTCTCTTCATACTACTCATACTCTTCATACTCCTCGTACTCTCTTCATACTACTCATACTCTTCATACTCCTCGTACTCTCTTCATACTCCTCATACTCTCTTCATACTCCTCATACTCTGTTCATACTCCTCACACTCTGTTCATACTTCTCATACTCTCTTCATACTCCTCATACTCTGTTCATACTCCTCATACTCTCTTCATACTCCTCATACTCTCTTCATACTACTCATACTCTCTTCATACACCTCATACTCTCTTCATACTCCTCATACTCTCTTCATACTCCTCGTACTCTTCATACTACTCATACTCTCTTCATACTACTCATACTCTTCATACTACTCATACTCTTCATACTACTCATATTCTCTTCATACTACTCATACTCTTCATACTACTCATACTCTTCATACTACTCATACTCTTCATACTACTCATACTCTCTTCATACTTCTCATACTCTCTTCATACTCCTCATACTCTGTTCATTCTCCTCACACTCTGTTCATACTTCTCATACTCTCTTCATACTCCTCATACTCTGTTCATACTCCTCATACTCTGTTCATTCTCCTCACACTCTGTTCATACTCCTCATACTCTCTTCATACTCCTCATACTCTCTTCATACTACTCATACTCTCTTCATACACCTCATACTCTCTTCATACTCCTCATACTCTCTTCATACTACTCATACTCTCTTCATACACCTCATACTCTCTTCATACTCCTCATACTCTCTTCATACACCTCATACTCTCTTCATACTACTCATACTCTCTTCATACTCCTCATACTCTCTTCATACACCTCATACTCTCTTCATACTACTCATACTCTCTTCATACACCTCATACTCTCTTCATACTACTCATACTCTCTTCATACTCCTCGTACTCTTCATACTACTCATACTCTCTTCATACTCCTCGTACTCTCTTCATACTCCTCATACTCTTCATACTACTCATACTCTTCATACTACTCATACTCTTCATACTACTCATATTCTCTTCATACTACTCATACTCTTCATACTACTCATACTCTTCATACTACTCATACTCTCTTCATACTACTCATACTCTTCATACTCCTCGTACTCTCTTCATACTCCTCATACTCTCTTCATACTCCTCATACTCTGTTCATTCTCCTCACACTCTGTTCATACTTCTCATACTCTCTTCATACTCCTCATACTCTGTTCATACTCTCTTCATACTCTGTTCATACTCCTCATACTCTGTTCATACTCCTCATACTCTGTTCATTCTCCTCACACTCTGTTCATACTCCTCATACTCTGTTCATACTCCTCATACTCTCTTCATACTACTCATACTCTCTTCATACACCTCATACTCTCTTCATACTCCTCATACTCTCTTCATACTACTCATACTCTCTTCATACACCTCATACTCTCTTCATACTCCTCATACTCTCTTCATACTACTCATACTCTCTTCATACACCTCATACTCTCTTCATACTACTCATACTCTCTTCATACTACTCATACTCTCTTCATACTCCTCATACTCTCTTCATACTCCTCAAACTCTGTGTGGTGGTTTGTTGGGAGATGATGGAACAGGTTGTGGAGCGATATTTAACTTTTTAGATCCAAACCAGCTCCACGTAAGTGAAGATGATCCTCACCTAGGAGTTAAATCTAAGGTGGTAGACTGTGAGGATGGTGGCGTCTGGGTTTCTTCTCCTGAAGCAGTGTGTTCACTCAGTTTCAGCTTTAGGTGTGTTGTTTAGGCAGCTATGCCAGCTTTAGCCTATGCTAGGACACAGTACTGGCACTCTCACTGCACACAGAGCAGCCTGTACTAAAGCATGACGTAGTGAACGCATGGAGTCGAGAAATTTCGATTGTCAGCTTGCGCATCGTTAACACAGCAATTATGATATTATCAAAAAGGATATATATCGCACACCCCGACATCAGCCTCGTTTAAAGACGAACATTCTCACTGCCTGCTGATAGTTCCATGGAAAGGGTATCAAGCCCCAGCCTGGAACAGTAGATGATTTTTCCACAGAGTCTGCAGTGCTGTTGCTCTGATGTGGTTCTTTCTCAGCGCTGGAACTTGCATGTAAAGTGTATGTAAATTGTTGGGGTTATTAATGAGTCAGAACTGTTATGTAACAGGATTTTGGAATCGGCCCATTTTACCGGCCTGTTTTGAAAATGCGAAGGAGACACCAGTGTTTGAAGTTCACGGTATGTCAGTTCTATGTACTCTCCTTCTTCCACTAAACCAATGTAAACACAGTTTTTCATTCTATGGCACCTTTAACTTCTCTGACTGAACTCATTAGCTGATGTCCAAGGTCATCATGGGCTGCACTGAGAAAGTGAGTGCGACACCCTCCCAAACACCACTGTCTGTCCTCCAAGCTGGGCCTTTTTAAAAAACTTCTCTGCGTATTCTTCTTTCGCTAGCATTTACCTTAAGGCTTTGAAACATGCAGAGAAGACATTCAAAGACATTCCTACAGAGAGTTTTATAAACCCTATACAGCATGTCGCCACTGTCCAATGAAAAACATCTTCAATTTTGTCGATATTCATTTTCTACATCATTGAAACACGACAGCTGCTCCTAGTATGCTGTGAAAGTTTTGTGCTGAATGGAGCAGCAGAAACGCTCCACGATTCCTTGGAATAAAACCTCTTTGAATTAACTTACATTAAGAGTTAAAAAAGCATTGGCTTCTTCTGTAAACATACTATTTTGGAGAATACGAAACGACACAGCAATGGACGGCAGCAAGAACAATACAGAAAATATCCCCTACATGGTTTGTTAGACTGTCATTCATCTTTGTGTCTATCTTCATGTGTGCCATTATCATCTCTCACAAAAGCCCCCAACACAACTTTTCAGAAAAGTTCTTTTACAGAAAGTTCTTTGTGAGATGACCGGGTGAGGGAAGTAGTAATGACCGTGAGCAGATATGTGCAGGATGGAAGATGACTATACAGAACAGGAGAAGAGAGGAGGCACAGGTAGATACACTGACAGTTCTATCTACATGCTTCATTCAAAGCACTCAGTGGTAAAGCTTCTGAACGTCCTGCCATCAAACCTCAGGATCCACGTATCACAACAACTAAAGCCTATAGAGGCTTCTCTGTGTGACCAGCCACCATTTAACTTCAGTCCTGTCAGTCCAGAGTCCAGCAGAGCCTGGTGTGTTTCTGCTCTAGAGGCCTGAGCACACTGACCACCAATTCTCTGATGTTCAGACCCTAACCAACCAAAGTAATGGAGGACAGCACTCTAGAACAGTGTGAATTGAGGATGGCACTAAAGAACTGAGACAATGGACTACAACATTCTAGATCAGTGTGAATGGAGGATGGCACTAAAGAACTGAGTCAATGGACTAGACCATTCTAGATCAGTGTGAATGGAGGATGGCACTAAAGAACTGAGTCAGTGGACTAGAACATTCTAGATCAGTGTGAATGGAGGATGGCACTAAAGAACTGAGACAATGGACTACAACATTCTAGAACAGTGTGAATGGAGGATGGCACTAAAGAACTAAGTCAATAGACTAGAACATTCTAGATCAGTGTGAATGGAGGATGGCACTAAAGAACTGAGACAATGGACTACAACATTCTAGAACAGTGTGAATGGAGGATGGCACTAAAGAACTAAGTCAATGGACTAGAACATTCTAGATCAGTGTGAATGGAGGATGGCACTAAAGAACTGAGACAATGGACTACAACATTCTAGAACAGTGTGAATGGAGGATGGCACTAAAGAACTGAGACAATGGACTACAACATTCTAGAACAGTGTGAATGGAGGATGGCACTAAAGAACTGAGACAATGGACTACAACATTCTAGAACAGTGTGAATGGAGGATGACACTAAAGAACTTAGTCAATGGACTAGAACATTCTAGATCAGTGTGAATGGAGGATGGCACTAAAAACTGAGTTAGTGGACGACAACATTCTAGAACAGCGTGAATGAAGGACAGCATCCTAAAACAGCGTGAATAGAGGACAGCATTCTAGAACAGGGTTAATAAAGGAGAGCATTAAAGAACAGTGTGAACGAAGCACAGCATTATTGAATACTCTGAACGCAGGAGAGCATTCTAGAACAGGGTGAATGAATAACAATATTCTAGAACGGTGAGAACTAATGAAAACATTCTAGAGCGGTGTGATTAGGAATGGAAGCATTCTAGTTCAGTATAAGTTCTAGAAACTGTTCCTAAACAACTGCATTGTACTTTACACAGGGGGCTTAATACCACATGAACAAATTATATTTCTCTGGTAAAAGTATGTAACTGAAAGGCAGGACTGTGTTGATAAAGTATATAAAAGACTTTACTTTTTTTTATTATTTACATTCGCATCACTTTCTTCAGTGTAGCACACCAACCAAGCCTTGACTGGGTCGATGTGCTCAGGCCTCTATTCACCACCGAAATTTGGACACTGAATAATGAGTTCATCCAAACTGTGCTGGACTCCAGGACCCCAGAACTGGAGACCCCAGAACCAGGATTACACCACACTACCAAATCTCAGCAAACAGCAGGACTACATTTTAAGGACAGTGTGTATGTATGCAAGTCTTCCAGCTAGACTCTCCTACTGAGTACAGACAGGTGGAGACCAGAATGCATTCCACGCTGGAACTGTGCAGGTCTGATGCTGCTTCAACCGGTCACCCAGCTTGGTCATGCTGGTTACTCAGCAAACCAGCATCTAAACACAACTTATGCTGCTTGTGCTAGTACCCAGCATGATACCTCCCATTACTGCTAACCAATATATCAGCATTCGAAACACAACATATACTGGTTTTGCTGATGACCAGCTTTTTAATGCCCATTACTGCTGACCAGCATACCAATATCCACAAGGCAAAATGTACTGCTTTTGCTGGTGACCAGCTTATTAACATCCATTACTGATGAACAGCATACCGACATCCACAACACAACATATACTGGTTTTGCTGGTGACCAGTCTATTACTGCCCATTACTGCTGACCAGCATACTGACATCCACAACACTACATATACTGGTTATGGGGGTGACCAGCTTGTTAATGTCCTTTACTGCTGACCAGCATAGCAATATCCACAAGGCAACATATATTGGTTTTGCTGGTGACCAGCTTGTTAATGCCCATTACTGCTGAACCAGCATACCAATATCCACAAGGCAACATATACTGGTTTGGCTGGTGACCAACTTGTTAATGCCCATTACTGCTGACCAGCATACCAATATGCACAAGGCAACATATACTGGTTTGGCTCATGACCAGTTTGTTTATGTCTGTTACTGCTGACCAGCATACCGACATCCACACAGCATAGTATGCTGGTTTTGCTGGTGACCAGTCTATTATTGCCCATTACTGCTGACCGGCATACCAACATCCACAAGGCAACACATGCTGGTTTGGCTGGTGACCAGCTTATTAATGCCTATTACTGCTGACCAGCATACCGACATCCACAAAGCATAGTATGCTGGTTTTGCTGGTGACCAGTCTATTACTGCCCATTATTGCTGACCGGCATACGGACATCCACAATGCAACATATGCTGGTTTTGCTGGTGACCAGTCTATTACTGTCCATTACTGCTGACTGGCATACGGACATCCACAAGGCAACATATACTGGTTTTGCTGGTGACCAGCTTCTTAATGTCCTTTACTGCTGACCAGCATACTGACATCCACAAGGCAACATATACTGGTTTTGCTGGTGACCAGCTTCTTAATGTCCTTTACTGCTGACCAGCATACTGACATCCACACTGCAACACATGCTGGTTTGGCTGGTGACCAGCTTATTAATGCCTATTACTGCTGACCAGCATACCGACATCCACAAAGCATAGTATGCTGGTTTTGCTGGTGACCAGTCTATTACTGCCCATTATTGCTGACCGGCATACGGACATCCACAATGCAACATATGCTGGTTTTGCTGGTGACCAGTCTATTACTGTCCATTACTGCTGACTGGCATACGGACATCCACAAGGCAACATATACTGGTTTTGCTGGTGACCAGCTTCTTAATGTCCTTTACTGCTGACCAGCATACTGACATCCACAAGGCAACATATACTGGTTTTGCTGGTGACCAGCTTCTTAATGTCCTTTACTGCTGACCAGCATACTGACATCCACACTGCAACACATGCTGGTTTTGCTGGTGACCAGCTTGTTAATGCCCATTATTGCTGACCAGCATATTGACATCCATAACAGAAGATACTCTGGCTTTGCTAGTGACCAGCCCATTAATGCCCTATGCTGTTTTTTTCCAGCAAGGTCTCTAAATGAGCGTGATCTCCAACTTCTCTGGTCACTTTCAGAATCTGAAAGAGGGTCACTCACGTCTCTGAACCTGTTCCAGTACTTCTCCTTGTCGTAGTGGGACGTGCCGCTCATCCACTTGTCCGAGTCCAGCGGGTTCGCGTGGTTGTTGTGGTTATCATCGTTGTTGTTGTTGTTAATAGAGACCGCCGTGTCCACGCGCCTGCCGTCCGCGCGCAGCAGCAGCAACGCCGCGAGAGGCAAGAGCAGCCCGTACAGCATCGCCTGCAGGAGAGAGATGAGGGAGGGAGATAGAGAGAGAGAAGGACAGAGGGCGGAAAAGAGGACAGTAAGTAAGGAAAGCAGGAGAAAAGGAGAATCTCACTGAACGGGGACGTGCAGGGCGCGCGGACAAATCACACGCGCCACGCCGTGTTACAGTGCAAACAGTCCCTCAGCGCTCCTTCAGTGGGCAGCAAAGGCTCGCGCGCTGTTTGTTCCCGTCCAATGAGCGCTAATTGCGGGGCGCGGGGCGCCGCGCGCCGCTGCTGCTGTTGGATTATGGGGGATTATAAATGCTGGAATATGTCGCGCTAATGTGATTACTGCTCTGGCTGAAACGGTGGAACGAGGTGACCGAGCGCAGCGGACGGGGAGAGCGCGCGAGCGAGGAAACAAGCACGCACGCAGGCACGCGCGCACGCACACAAACACACTCACGAGCGCATCGGCGCGCGCGCTTTGGAGATGCCCGTTACCCCGCAGGCTCACCACCCCGTCCCGTTCAAGTGCTCGTACTCACCTCGGATGGCCCGCGTGCGGCTCGCTCGCTGTGGAGGGGGTCGGGGTGGGTTATGAGAGCGAGAGTTGTTTTTCTATCGGGGTCGCTGCGAAAGTGGTCGGTGTCACCGTGCTGGAGGAGCGGAGCGCGTGCAGAGCGGCAGAGGCTGCGCAGCTTCACTGAGAAAGCGCGAGAGAGACGAAGAGGAGAGAGAAAGAGGGAGAAGGAGAGAGGGAGCGAGACTCCTCCTACTGCACACATACACACCACTCTGACTCCTCCTACTGGCTGTCTCTCAGACGCATTTCCCCCACCCATATTACATAGCCACGCCCATTACAATCGTATTGGCTGCATTAATAATAATAATAATAATTTCTGATATAATAGTTGTAATAGTATAATAATAACAGTAAAAATTACTTTTTAAAATGAACTTAATTCATGAATTGATCGTCAACAGAATCAATAATAGCAGTTATTATAACTAATATTACTACTACTATTATTATTATTATTATTATTATTATTATTATTATTAATAATAATAATAATAATAATAATAATGAGAAGCTAAAAAATCTGTTGCCATTATAAATTCTAAAAAAGTATCAATTAATCAATTAAATAATAATAATAATGATAATAATAATAATAATAATAATAATAATAATAATAATAATAATAATAATAATAATAAATTCCTTTTTGATTATTACATGTTAAAATACATTGCATCAAATGATTGATTAACAACAACAACAATAATAATAATAATAATAATAATAATAATAATAATAATAATAACTTTTCATTTAAAAGGACCATTAGATTTTTCTAGAACAGTGTGAGTAAGTGGGACAGAACAGACTGCCGGTATATGGGTAGGAATAAAATAAATAAATAAACTGTGCAGCTTTGACTGATTGATTAGGAAAGAAATCAGCGGTGGGCTCACCTGGGAGCAGCGGTAAGACCTGGATTAGTCCAGGTGGTGACTTTATGTAGGAAGGGAAGCAGGGTCAGATCAATAGACATAAAAGTTACATGCTCTTATTTCCCAGTCCGATCTAAACAAATTAAAACCAGCTTCTGTTCTCATTTGAAGTCAAAACTGGTGGTGGTACAGGGCAGCTGGGGGATTATTCTGTGCTACGATCATGGGGAATAAAAAAGAAGGATTTACACTCATAATGGTTAAACATATATTATATTTATATGGACATAATATGTCCTAAAGCATGAGGACATCTGCTCGTCACACAGATATTAATTGGGATTTTACTAAAGCTGAAACATTGCTGTGAGGATTGGACTGCATTCAGCATTTACAAGAGCATTAGTGAGGTCAGGGACTGATGTTGAATGAATCACAAACGCCACTTCAACTACTCACAAAGGTACTGGCTGGAGCTCCATCACAGAGAGTTCCACTCTATTGGCTGTGATTTTCTATAGAGGATATACAGGCTGTGTGGGTGCAATGCTTTGCTGTAGTCATGGGAGCTGTCCCTTCAGTACCACACTCAGACAGCAGCTGTCCCCAGAAAGACCTAAACAAATTAAAATGCTCAAGCTTCTGTTTTCAGTTCGACGGAGGTCTGGCGGAGGTAAAGCGCAGCAGGGAGATTATGTGGTTGGTCACAGATCATTGGCTGCAGTACTGCAAGCAATGGGTTTGTTTATAAATCCAATGGAATAACAAAAAAAACACAAATACAAAAAGAAAGAAAGGAAGGAAAATAACTATTTATGCATTCCTGTACACATACTGTTAACAAAGAAAAGTTTTACCCACACTGGACTATCAGTATTACACTTATACTGAAGCTGTTTCTTTGGTATTTCACTAGTCTATGAGCTGTTCTATCAGTATTACACTTATACTGAAGCTGTTTCTTCGGTATTTCACTAGTCTATGAGCAGTTCTATCAGTATTACACTTATACTGAAGCTGTTTCTTTGGTATTTCACTAGTCTATGAGCTGTTCTATCAGTATTACACTTATACTGAAGCTGTTTCTTTGGTATTTCACTGGTATATGAGCTGTTCTATCAGTATTACACTTATACTGAAGCTGTTTCTTTGGTATTTCACTAGTCTATGAGCTGTTCTATCAGTATTACACTTATACTGAAGCTGTTTCTTTGGTATTTCACTGGTATATGAGCTGTTCTATCAGTATTACACTTATACTGAAGCTGTTTCTTCGGTATTTCACTAGTCTATGAGCAGTTCTATCAGTATTACACTTATACTGAAGCTGTTTCCTTGGTATTTCACTAGTCTATGAGCTGTTCTATCAGTATTACACTTATACTGAAGCTGTTTCCTCGGTATTTCACTAGTATATGAGCTGTTCTATCAGTAGTACACCTGTACAGGAGCTGTCCTTCACTTATACTTGTACTGGGGCTATTTCTTCAGTATTATACTAGTATAGAAGCTATAGATTTAGCATTACACTTATATAGTAGCTAGTCCTTCAGTATTATACTAGTATAGAAGCTATACATTCAGTATTACACTTGTATAGGAGACATGCCTTCAGTATTACATTCATTCAGGAGCTATTACTTCAGTAGTATACTTGCATAGGTGCTGATCCTTTTGTGTTACACTAGTATAGGAGCTATTTCTTCAATATTACACTTGTTAAAGAGCTGGTAATTCAGTGTTGTACTCGTAGAGGAGCTATTCCTTCAGTGTTACACTTGTTAGGGAGCTGTTAATTCAGTGTTACACTTGTATAGGAGTTGTTCTATTAGTATTTCACTGGTATAGTAGCAATGAATGTTGGCCATGTGATGGACTGGCAAACTGTTCATGGTGTACCCCGCCTTCGCCCGATGACGCTGGGATTGGCTCCAGCACCCCCGTGACACCGACTAGCGGGATAAAGCGGCAGATAATGGATGGATGGATGGATAGATGGATGGTATAGTAGTTATTCCTTCAGTATTATACTTGTAAAGGAGCTATTCCTTGAGTATTACACTCATATAGGAGCTATTCCTTCAATATTACACTTGATAAGGAGCAGTTACCTCAGTATTACATTTGTATAGAAGCTATTCCTTCACTATTACACTTGCATAGGACCTGTTCTATCAGTATTTAACTAATATGAGTTGTCCCTTTATAATAGCTCTCATATAGGAGCTGTTCTTTTATAATAACACACATAATTGAGCTCTTTCTTTAGTACTTCACTCATATAGGAGCTGATCCTTCAGTATTTCATCGATATAGAAGCTGTTTGGTTGGTATTGCATTGATATATGTGCTGTTCCTTCTGACTCCAGTATTATATTACTATAGAAAATGTTTCTGTGTTACATTCATATATAAGCTGTTCTTTATAGTAATACACTCCTGTTGAATAACACATATGTAGAGTAACCCTAAAGGCTGTGGTTTCCAAACATTATGACTGAGTGGGTCTACCTGGTTGCCTTTCCACTGATCCAGGCAGTGCTGCTCTTCTGCAAAGGCTGTGAGGCTCCCGCACTGGAAATAGGTGGGCAGCTAAATGACAAATTTCTCTTGCAGGACCAATAAAGTACATAACATATAATATTAGGACATGTTCCCTCAGAATTACACTCCTACAGGACCTTTTTCTTGAACTCATACAGAAGCGGTTCACTGAGTACTAGTCTCGTATAGGACCTTTCTATTCAGTATCACACTTATATAGAAGTCATCCCTTTAAAATGACCATCATATATGATCATTTATTCTGTATTACACTCAAATAGGAGCTGTTCCTTCATTATCGCAATCCAGTAGGAGCTGCCTCCTCAGTTTTACACCCATATATAAACTGTTTCTGCAGAATTACACTCATTTAGGAGATGTTGTGTTAGTAACCACAGAGCAATGTTCTAACATTATGAGTACATAGCAGTTTGAATAGATTTTCTGCTGCAGTTGCAAGAGTTGTAGCACCAGCGCTACATCGTAATAACAATAACACAGTACTGATGTGGATTAATAGATCTCCTATAGTGTTTCTCCTCTATTCTCTTTGGAGCTGTTAAATGTTATTTATTATGCAATAGTTTTAAGGCACAGAGTAATGAGACGCTGGGACACTAATATGTCCACTGGGTGGTTGTATATGGATGCTTGGTGAGATGCTGCAGTCTGCCTTATGCAGTCAGTTTACTGTAGTTTTTTCAAAACTACAATGATATAACGATATAATGTCAGACGGGCCCCAATGAAAGATAAAACAGCAAGGATAATTCAGTTTACCATGATATGTGCCCCTTAAGATATATACAAGATATGTTTTCTACCACACTGTGATCTCTTGAGGTGAATCTCCACCGTGGAGTGGAGGGAGAAAAGCAAAACAGCAGCAAACAGTGAAAGCATATTTCCATAAAGAAAAAAAAGACAAGAAAACGCTAAACTGTGCATTGTGTCAAAGCGGGGCAGCCTAAGTGATGTAATAGGGATGAGACTGGGATCATTTTTGTGTCTTTTTTTAACACTCGGATGCACAGAGACAGTCGTGGCTGTTCGCCTCGAGCCAGCTCCAGTCTCATATCACACACACGTTCGCACACATCCTCCGTGACAGACTCGATACGAAAAAGTGTGTGTGTGTGTGTGTGTATTCACTGAATCTTCAGGGTCCCCCGAGGGAGCATTTTCAACCAGGTGTCCGTATATATCTGAGAGGACAAACGTGTAGAGAGTGGGAGCAGAGCTAGAAGGGGGAGAGGGGGAAGAGGGAGAGAGGAGGGGAGTCGGGGGAGTGGGGAGCGAGAGGAGGAGGGGGCAGAGGCGGAGAGGACGGGGAGAGGGGAGGGTGTTGGGGTGGGGAGCATGAGGGGGAGAGCGCGCGAGAAGGAAAGAGAGAGAAACAAGATATGGAGAGAGAGAAATACAGTGAGACACGGAGTCTTGGTACCAGAGAGAGAGAGAGAGAGAAGGAAAGAAAAATAATAAAAGAGAGGGTACCAGAGAGAGACAGTGGTAGAGAGAGAGAGAAAGAGAGAGTATGGGGAGAGATGCAAGGACACAGAGAGAAATGGAGAGAGGTAGAGAGAGGTAGTTGGGGTGAGAGAGGTAGACTGAAAGAAATAGTGAGAGATGAGAGAGATACAGGCAGACACACAGGAGGAAAGGGAAAGAAAAAGAGTGTGTGTGAAACAATGTGTGTGTGAGAGAGAAAAACAACGTGTGTGTCAGAGACAGAGAGAGAAAGACAGAGGGAAATACACAGCTAGAGACAGAGAGAGTGTAAGCTAGAATGAGAGACAGAGAGAGAAACAATGTGTGTGTATGTATGTGAGAGAGAGAGAGGGAGAGAAAGAGAAACAGTGTGTGTGAGAGAGAGAGAGAACGAGAGAGAAACAATGTGTGTGTATGTATGTGAGAGAGAGAGAGAGAGGGAGAGAAAGAGAAACAGTGTGTGTGAGAGAGAGAGAGAACGAGAGAGAAACAATGTATGTGTGTGCAAGAGAGAGAAAGAGAGAGAGAGAGAGAGAGACAATGTGTGTGTGCGAGAGATAGCGAGCGAGAGGTAGAGAGAGAGAGAGAGAGAGAGGTGGAGAGAGAGCTAGAGAGAAAGAAAGAGAGACAGCGAGAGAGTTAGAGAGAGCTTGAGAGAGAGTGAGAGAGAGAGAGAGAGAGAGAGAGAGAGAGAGAGAGAGACAGAGGTGAAGAGAGAGCTAGAGAGAGAGAGAGAGAGTGAGAGAGAGAGACAGAGGTGAAGAGAGAGCTAGAGAGAGAGAGAGAGAGAGAGAGAGAAGGAGGGAGGTGGAGGGAGAGAGGGAGAGAGAGAGGTGGGAGAGGTGGAGGGAGGTGGAGGGAGAGTGCTAGAGAGAGAGAGCTAGAGAGAGAGAGAGAGAGAGAGAGGTGGAGAGAGCTAGAGAGAGAGAGGGAGAGAGAGGGAGGGAGGGAGAGAGAGAGAGAGAGAGAGGTGGGAGAGGTGGAGGGAGGTGGAGGGAGAGAGCTAGAGAGAGAGAGCTAGAGAGAGAGAGAGAGAGAGAGAGAGAGAGAGGTGGAGAGAGCTAGAGAGAGAGAGGGAGAGAGAGAGAGAGAGAGAGAGAGAGAGAGAGAGAGAGAGAGAGAGTATACCTTGTTTTACTGAAAGATCTGTTTGATGGAGCTGCTGCTGATTAGGCTGCCTCGCTGCGAGCTGATGAAGAAAACTCAATTTGAAGGAAAAGTCAGCTCGCAGAGGAAGAGAGGAATCCGTTCCTGAGCTTCGATCTTCAGTCTGAACTCGTGTGTAAATGGTGGTGCTTTGCTGAAACGCGGCTCAGTGGCATGAAGGTGAGAGATAGGGGAATTAAAGTCTCCGCTGAGTGGCATACGGAGGCAATAAGCACGGCTGAGGATTTTAATTGGAACTTTTCAGCTGTGCAGTCAGGTGCATCGTCTCGATATTGAGAGCGGTTTCATATTTTTCAGCCCTTCTCTGATTAATGCCATTTAATTATTCATTTATCAGAAGCGTATATTTATTCAACAATGGATTGTGCCAATTCAACATTACCTGAAACAGGCATTTTCAACGCGGCGTAATTAGTTCCCTCTGAAAACGATCCCCAGTGAGTATGAAATGAAGTGTGGGGGGGTGGAAATGCAGGGAGACCCTGCCCGGGGAGGCAGCAGATGGCGACATGGTGCCCCCTGCTGGCAGAGGAGATAACTACAGCTGTGCCTTCCCTCAGTGGCTCACCGATATGAAGCCACACTCATAAAAATAGAGGCACCAGAAAGTAGTGATGGCCGCTGCTTATAACCTTCAATATCTTTGTATTTCCCAAAGATATCACACTATCAGATAATGTTTAAGTTTCCATTTAAACTCACTGCTGCTTCTGTAGGTTCTGAGAGCATATCACTGCTGTCAGTAAAACATGCTTTACTTTGAATGCAAGTCTATTTTTTTTACTATTTCTTTTTGTCCATTCATCATGACAATCACACACAATGGAAAGGACAACAGACCTACTAGACTTTTTCTGACAGCAGTTTTTGTTCATGTTCTGCAACAAAGAGAACCTTGTAAAGGGTCTTTCTACTGCTGTGATAATGGGCACGGACAGCACTATGCCATGCAGCAGAGCATTGCTGTGGATATAACGTTAATTAACCTTTCTGAAACCAAGACTCAGTCTCTCAGTGGGAAAGATATAACAGACATGTTTAAATACTAAGGCCACTTTTTTTGTTGTTGTTGTTTATGAATGGTTTCAGAGTAGATTGCTCCTGTGACCTGCTCTTTATTATGCTGATGACCTGCAACATTTGACTTGGCTGTCTGATAATACACTGTTCCTCAGTTTCGGGGAAAGCGAGGACGTTATGTTTGGCTGCCTTTATTTTAATGCGTTTGTTTTAAGAGTCAAAGCCGCTGAACAGCTCTCTGAGAAACAGATGAAATGATGTGTCAGTGGACTAGAACCAGCTCTGTTTAACAAACACTGCATAAACAAGCGAGCCGTCGGTCGTATTTAACGAGGATTTCAGATCAAACAGAGAGATTTGTGCATGTTTGTCTTTTTCATCTTGAATAAAGAGGCAAATTTATCTGAAACGTTTAATAATTTCCACAATAAAAATCTCACGTTTGTGCAGTGTGTCATGGCACGGCACAAAGAGGTTTGCATAGAGAGAGAGAGAGAGAGAGAGAGAGAGAGAGAGAGAGAGGGAGAATAAAAAAAGAATGAAAGAAGGGGAAGACATAAGGTTTTGCATATTAATTGTTGGCAGTAGTAGATAGTTGGTCCACAGTGAAGGTCAGATATCCTTACACGTTTCCTCTGAGAGTCATATCACATCTGTTCACTCTCTCAGTCTTCTGTAATTAATGGTAATATTCAGTCCTTTATTAAATCTTTTTGTCTTATTACTGGACCCTGAGGGACACCTCTATTTGCCAGAAGTGTATCATAGATAATGCGACCTGGAAAGTCTATTGAGCGTCTCTTTTCACCAGCGGTTACTTTTGGCAGCTACATCCTCGTCCATGATTCGCGGAAGACGGCCACTAGCCCCGCCCTCGAGGTAGCCAGACTTAACCGTGGGGGCTTCAGGAGGTTTCATCTTACTTTTATTCAGATCTGAAAAGAAAGAGAGGGAAAAGAAAGAATGAGGCGATACTGCAGGGTTATTATAGCAAAAGTAGCTCTTCTTTAAAGAGTAATGCAGTCTTTTAAACTGTTCTCTGATGTTTACGTAGGAGCGGGTTAATATGCCTATTCAGACCCTGTAGTTTGGCCCCACAATGAAATGTTTTCCCTTTTTGGTGAACAACTGATTATAAATAATGTGAGGAGCTCAGCTCTGATTGGCTGGTTTACATTGCGGTGATTACACAGAAGCTAGATGTTGAAATCGACAGACCAGAAAATAATATGAACCTCTGTATAAATAAATTAGGTCGTCATATTATTTAGTCTGCTATGCTAATGTTAGCTACCTCAGGGCTGTCAGTAGCCAATGTTACCTATACTGGATACTTTTAATCTCAATATCAACACAAACTAAATTAACAGTTATTATTCACTATTCAACCTAACTTTTTAATTTAAGACCATCATATATGATCATTTATTCTGTATTACACTCAAATATGAGCCATTCCTTCAGTATCACAATCCAGTAGGAGCTGTCTTCTCAGTTTTACACCCATATATAAACTGTTTCTGCAGAATTACACTCATTTAGGAGATGTTCTGTTAGTAACCACAGAGCAATGTTCTAACATTATGAGTACATAGCAGTTTGAATAGATTTTCTGCTGCAGTTGCAAGAGTTGTAGCACCAGCGCCATCAACCACATCAACCACCAAAACATCAACCATCAAAAAGGCAATTAAATCAAACGGCATTGCTGCATTTTACAGGTTTCTGTTGAGGATGTGATGCTAAAAAGTGAAGAATTAGGCAATGAAAAGCTTGCTCCATGGTACAATGATCATACTCAAGCTTTAAAACAGACTGTCAAACCAACAGAGCATAAATGGCACCTGACTGAACTAGAAGTATTTCTATCTGCCTGCAGACGCCTTATAGACTACAGAGGTGCACAAACTGTAGCATGTTCAGCTCATCTCTCCTCTCTGGTTACAAATAACAAGAATAACCCAGGATTAATTATTTAGCAAATCTCCAAATGAGCTCAGAATCAAACTGCTGTGGAACTCCAGATACCTTCAGCCTACCGTAGCAATGATTTCATGAACTTCTTAAATAATGAAGTTGAAACGATCAGGTGAAATATTCAGAATGCACAGAGATTGGAATCTTCACTCTACTTCAACAAACAGAGCTGGTCCAACTTATTTTCCTCCTCAAAACCATCTACTTGCATACTGGATCCAATTCCTACAAGGTTACTTAAGGAAGTTTTGCCAGAAGTAATGAAGCCTCGCCTATTTAAAAAATAAACTCCTCTCTTAGCTTTTAATTAGTGGCAATTAAACCTCAAATTAAGAAACCTAATCTCAATCCCTCTGACCTGCTGAATTATAGACCGATCCCACATCTTCCATTTATATCAAAGATCTTAGAGAAAGCTGTGGCACAACAATTACTCACCTACCTGCACAGGAGTGACATACATGAACAATGTCAGTCAGGATTGAGTACTGAAACATCACTAGTGGAAACTGTAAATGATCTTTTATTATTCACTGACCAAGGAAACATATCCTTACTGGTTCGGCTTTATCTTACTGCAGCATTTGACATAATAGACCACTCTATCCTACCAGACAGGCCAGAGAACCTTGTAGGAGTAACAGGAAAAGCTCTTTCCTGGTTCATATCGCTATCAGTTTGTCAGTGTAAACAGCAACTCGTCTGTTCATACAAAAGTATAGCATGGTGTTCCACAGGGATCTGTATTAGGACCTATATTAATTGCTACCACTAGGTACCATTATCAGAAAACAAGCTTCAGTTAGTTTAGAGCTCTGCAGCCAGAGGTTCTTACAAGAAGTTTTATCTACCCTACACTGGTTGGCAGTTAAATAGTACAAAATACTTTTACTGACATATAAAGTTTAAACAGGCGAGGGCTCTAGTGAAATCATCTCATATTATAAACCTAGATTACGTGGTGCTGGCTTACTGTTAGTACCTAGAATAAATGAAGTTACATCAGGAGGTTTATAGCCTTTTCATACAGAGCTCCCCAACTTTAGAATAAGCTTCGGTCTGACGCTGAACAACAACCTATCCTGTTTGATCTCATGAGGAACAACTGGCTATCCTGTGATGTTGCCTCATTTGCCTTGCCTGGATGCCGCTCCTGTCATTCAATGCTATGTACAAAGCTTTGGCTGCGTGGCACTGGCCCTCCTGAAGATCCTGTGGGGCTCCTATACTATTCTTACCAATAGATCACCACTATAAGCTTCTAGCTTCTAACAGTTATTGACTTCTGTGGTGTTAAACTAAAAGCAGTTACAGGTTTCACTGGTAACAGAGCTGTGTTTCTTATTGTTACTCTGATGGCACCCAACAGTTTTTTTTCCTTTCCTTTATATTCAGTATTGAATTAAATGCTAAGTCTTCATTTTTTGTATTGCTTATGTGTTTGCTTTGCTATCTGGTGTCTCTCAAGGTTTCATTTATCTCTTGATCTAAGGGGGTTTGTTTCTGCCACTGTCACCCCTTAGCTTACTGGGGGTTTGGACCTGGATTCTCTGTTAAGCTGCTTTGTAAAAACAGCTGTTGTAAAAGGTGCTATTTAAATGAACTATGATTAATAAAGCTGAAACTGCTGCTTTCTTCTCTCTCTTTGGTGTCGAACACTAAGCGAAGCTGCTCAATGTTGTCTGTGGTTTGAGAAAATGTTTGGAGTGAAATGTGCAGAGTAAACTAACAACTTTCAATGAAAACTGTCCAGGATTTTGTTAACAATGTGGGCAGTGAAGTTGGATTCCTATTCACCAGCTTGTTTTGCAGATTTTGTGTTTTCAATCAATCAATCAACCTTTATTTTTACTCGGTAATACATTGAGGGTAACCCTCATTTTCAATGCAACCAAGCATTTACAACTTAAAGGAACTGACAATTAATAAAAATTAGAATCAAGTATTTAATTAAGGAAGTAAGGAGGAATGATACCATTGCTACTTTTTGTGGCCCATACAAGGTGTAGCATTTAAGGTGGATTGAAACATTTAATTAAGAGGCTGGCGAATAGGTTTAGGTACTAACTACAATGATGAACATCAGCCTGTTGATAGCCGGGTATGAAAAGTGCTGGGATTCTCTTTAGAGCCTGGAACTTTAGATTTCTCCACATAGTCCACCTTTTTTCATTGCTATTGCTCCGTTGACACTGTATGAAAGTTTTAAGGATGTAAATATTAATAAGTTAACAACTTTACCGTCCCTCTTTTACAAATGCAGGATTTGTATTTAAAGGAGATAGTGCTTGAGATTTGGAGACCATATTCAACTATACCAACATGAATACTGTTTCCATTCTATGGCAACCTTCAAACAAATACATTCGTTTATAGACTCACAATTAACTTAAGCCATGCTGTGGATTTTATAGATGTGGGTATTAATGCATATGATTACATATTATATAAATGAAGTGGCTCTTAACGAGTCAAAAAAACACAAATGTTATATGTGTATATAGACCATAAGAATTATATTGCGGTGCAACATATACTGATACATAGAGTAGCAGACAAGGACCTCAGTGGCATTATTGGACTACCTCTGAATACTGTAGTTGGAAACCATCATAGGTGGGGTGCGATTGAGCTTGATTACACCCAGAAATTTGGGTGCCTTCTGTTCTTCTATAAAAAACTCAGTCTGCTCTGCCAAATCCTTACCAGAAATAGCCAGCAGCATCTTCCTTCTGGCCCCGAATGTGGACACACCCACTTCCTTCAGGTCTTCTTCAGAGAGAGTGAGGAATGTTTGATAGTCAATCTGAAAGACAGAGATAGCGAGAGGGAGACAAAATATTTAATGTTTTACACCTTTACAGATTCGCCCTACGTGTATTTCCCATGTCACAAAAATGGGTCTTTATAGAACCAGTAATTGAAATATTCTTTAGGGAACCAAAGGTGGCTGTTCTAAGTCATCACACCAAATAACCCTTTTTGGCAATGGCTTTCAACTAGGACACACAGTGTTACTGATGTGAAACAGCACTCTTACAAAGTAGCAAAAGCCAATTGGCTGGTAATGGAGCCCCCTTGTTTATAATTGTCAGCAAGCGAAATGTGAGTGAGCAAGTTACAAGTCAGGGTGCTTCAGATCTACACATAATAACATTGGCATTCAAATAAATACTTCAATTTGGTGGCTAACCATAAAAACAGAAATAAACTTTATTATATACTCACATAGCGCTGCTCAGTGACATCTTTCAAAAAAAAAAAATTAGATACAATCTATCTTCCATGTGTTTATTTACAGCCAGTTGGGAAGAAATGCTAAAGGGTTTGTGCTTAGACGCTATGCATGTCTCAATATAACAGCCACACTTGACTTGGACAGACTTTGCTGGGACTGGTATATGAAGGCTCCACTTCAATACTCACTCACACAAAATCCAAACTCTGAGTATGCTGTAACACATCATGGTGTACTGATGTAAGCAGCATGACACATTTAAATCTTTCATGTTAAAACACCTGGTGCCTCAGTATTCAAATAGTTTTGTGCTGCAAGTGAAGGATTGTGGGAGCCTGAGGTGCTTAAAGGGTACACCAGTTGAGAAGTATGCAACCACATTCAAAGGATCCAACAAGAAGGTTCAGCCTTCAGTCACATACCACCCAACAAACACAGCCTTCCTCTGCTGCATTATAGGCTTGGAGACACAGTCACTGGTTTCATTAGCGTTGCCTTTACTATAGCTATTGAGTGCTGCTATATGAAAGGCAGGCCCTCGAGTGGTCAGTACAGCTCAAGAGGTAGGTCAAAGACACAAGTAGGACTCAGTACAAGATTTTGTGTTTAAAACGTATTTAAACCAGAAGTGATTCCTATTCAAATTGTTGTGATCTCGCTTAATATAAGCATTACTGGACAAATTCCAATGAAATTAATAGAATTTATTATATGACTGGGTATTAAGATCGAAAGATTGAGTTTACCTCTTGATCCTGGAACACTGTGTTGTATTTCTCCAGGCCCAGCTGTATCAGTAACTCCAACAGATCGTCTTTGGGCTGAGAAGCAGGGCTTGGAGGTCTTCCAGTTAAGGGCCTGGACACACCTTCAAAGTAGCTGCTGGCTTTAAGGTATCCCTCAGCTGCAAGATCAAAGGTCAAACCCCAAGCTAGGATGTCAAGGATGATAATTTTTTTTGGTACATGTGCTCAAATTGAGTCCAGTCATTAAAAGCATTATCAATTTCTGAGACTTTAACTCTTAACAGTCTGGTTCGCATTCACTCATCTTCTAGGGTTCATAATCATTCAGCCAGTTACAGTCTCACTAATAAACACATTCATTAAAGTCAGTGCCTGCAGAGATTGGAGACCCAAGTGTTTCACCTAAACGTTGCTCCAGCATGTGCAGCAGGAAAATGGTTGTCTCACCAAGCTTAACTCATAAGCTTCAGCATTGTTTCAGTCAAGCTCCTTAAGCATTCAAATGTATAGATACTGCTTGTGGAAGCTGATGGCAATGCTTTCTAAGCTTGCGGATGAGTGAGAGACACTGAACAACACTGAGACTTTGACTGACTTTGACTTCCAATGCCAAGAGAAAATGAGCTCAGCTTATCAGCCCACAAAGGTTTTGATAGAGCTTGCACGACATACAGTTACTGCATACTTTGATAGGTGTGCATCCTCTAGTCGGATCCGGTGTTCGTTCTCACATTTTGTGGCAAAGATAAATCCAAAATAGTTTATTCCAGGACAGTCAGGGCAGGCTGACCTTAAAGGCGTGTGACTGAATCATTGACACATTCTCTCACAAGTGAGAATGCTTCTACGGGGTATTCCTTTTCAGAGAGTTTCATCATACATCATATTGTCTGCATAACTATTTAAAAAAAGTATTTCTATGAATATCAGATGTATTTGGTACAGTGTATACCCTTTTTGACTGTTTGCACTCTAGTTGGCAGGGGCTTCATGAGTTTGTGCCAAATGATGTGATGAGATAATCAAATCCACCTTAACGAGGCGTCTGAACAGGAGCTTCAGTGGAAGAGATATCACAAAACAAACACAAAATGTTTGTAAGATGGCTTAAAGACTTTACTTCAGCTCTGGTACATAGTAACATGCCATAAACATGTCAAGGCAGACATGCTGATGTAGGGTCCGTCTGTGACAAGTTAATTTTTGGTAATTAAATACTAATTAGCTGCAGTGACATTACACATTATGACTTCTGTCATGCCCGGTACTGGTAATAAACAAAAACTGCTGGCTTATCAGCTACAACATGCTGATGTCGCTAATGCTCAAATGAGCTTAATTCTAAATAGTGATAAAGAAATGTTGAATATCTTCATATCGCTGCTGTCATATCTCCAAAATGAGAGCTTTACAGAAGAAGGAAAAAACATAATTCACTTATAATGTAGGTCAATGGAACCAGACATGTTTTTTATATTTAGTAATTGAGGGCCATGTCTTTGGTCCATTTATTATGGAACTTACATCCAAGGAAAAAAAGGACACAATTGTGTAAAAATATAAAAAATAAACAATAAATTGAGAAACAAGGTTTTATAGCAGCAACATCTTTTTGTTTTTATTCTGATTTAAACAAAAAAATATCCCTGACCTTCAATGTGGTCTCAGATTTTGGACCCCACTGAGAAGTATATATGTAAGGCTATTGTTTGGGACAATATAAATAAATAAATGATCTAATATGATCTACTTTCAAGTTTGTAATCCTTACTTACTATTAGACAGCATTTGACCTGGCAATGAATTATTTGCCCCGTTTGTTTGTTGTTTGTACCTCCAGCCTTTCTCTCAAGTGATCCCATAGAAGAGTCTTACTTTTGAGGGTGGTCGTGGGCTGGAGGTTAGGGAACCAGCCTTGTGACCAAACGGTTTCCGGTTTGATCCCATAAACCGACAGGACACAACCAAAGTGCCCTTGAGCAAAGCACCTAACCCCTGACTGCTCACCGGATGGTGTGGTAGGGCTGCCCAAGTGTGCTCACTGCCCCCTAGTGTGTGTGTGTGTGTGTGTGTATATGTGAGTGTTTCACTGCACGGATGGGTTAAATGCAAAGATCTTGAATTTCCCAAATCAATAAAGTATATATCTCTTTTGTTTATGCTATACTATTCACATGTAGTTACATAATTATATTCTGTATTTGATCACAGTTTCACTTTAATTACACCAGGTTAATGTTAAATAATGTCTGCCCTCATTAAGAAACCCAAATATGTTTTCCTCTCAAGCAGCAACTGTTGCTGTTCGATTTACAGCCCCAACTTTGGAGCCTTTCATGGTTGTTATTCACTGATCCGCTTTCCGTGGCTTCTCCGTGATTGACTGGGACGGGAAGCGTAGGGTGGATATTGCTCACACTGGGGAAGATGCCAGAGTGAACGCGAGGGAAACCAAACAGAGTGAAAGCTCATGAGTCCGAGGCTGCACGGACCTGCTGCTGAAACTCTAATGGTGCTTAAACTAAAAAAAGAGGCCATGTGAGGGCGTGTGAGAGGAAAACAGGGGGGAAGTGAATGCTGCGTTCTGTCCGTCTATGGGCCATAACTGAGACGGAGCGGCTGGAAGAGCACAGCGGAGAGAGAGAGAGAGAGAGAGAGAGAGAGAGAGAGAGAGAGAAAGAGAGAGAGAGAGAATGGTGGGTAATGATGCCTGCTACATCAACAAGACCCGCCAGAGAGAAAACAGAGCCAAGTCCAAACTCTCAAACTCAATAGACTGCTTGAGTGCATTGCAGGCATGAAAAGGGCATTAGAGACAGACAGAGACACAGAGGGAGGGACACCCAGAGAGAGAGACAAGCAGACAGACAGAGACAGAGAGAGAGAGCCCTATAAGTACACTTGTTGGTCATTAAATCAGGAAACACCTACCATATAAGTTCACTTTGTAGGTTTATAGTTACTGACTGCCCAATATATGGTAGTGGCATCTCAGTGTGTGGCGCTAGTGCCAGCGTATCAGACACCACAGCATATTTTTATTTATTTATTATTTATTTATTTTTTTAACCCACAATAGTGTCACTGCTGGGCTGAGAATAGTCTGCCAAGCAAAAATATCGAGCATTAGTCATGTGGTCAGAAATTGACCACTGTTGAAGGACTAGAGGGTGGCTAACGCAAACTGTGCAGGATAAAGATTAGTTCTCTGAGGATTCTTATAAGGTGAGTTTGACTGATGTAGGTAAACAGTGATTTCAGAGAATAAAAAAAAGAGGATTAACAAGGAATTAGAAACTGACAGATGTGATTCTATTTTATATAATTAAATATTGCAATTTTCACTTTGAGATTATGAAAGTCCTTTCAATAATGTAACTCTTAAATTGCCGTCTCCTGTAATGTTTCTGAGTTGTGTTGTCAGTAGACAGAGAGCACCTGGTTTATACCTGGTCACTAAAAATGCAAATATAAACACACAAAAAAACATGTTATGTAGAGGTGTAAACCCCTCCATCTCTTAACACACTGCACAACCAAAACCTCTACCAACACTGGATAAGTTATCATGGAAAACACATATGGTTGGGGACCAGACCATTGAAATATGGACAAACACTAGCATGCAAAACAAACTGCAGACAACAAAGACCAAGCCAATTAACAGCTGGTAACCACTCGCTGTGTAGTGGAGTGGATTCTATTCCACACAGTAATCAGAGTTTAATCCAACTAACTGAAGATGCCTTTGACCAAGTGTGGCTAAAACCTTATCAGGATACAATCCAAATACCAGGCACATGAAGTGAGCAGGTGTAAATGGGGTTTGAAAGCCCGCTAAATGTTTATCAGATAATAGGTGAGTTTAATAAAGGTGACGATGATGGTAAGCGTACAGTGTTTAAAAATCGAGACAACACTGCTGTGTCTGATGCATTCATGCCAGCTTGTTGTTAGTGAGTTTGGTACATTTCACTTCTTTACAGGGCCAAAAACCACACTGAGAGCCTTTGGCTGACATCCAGCAATAGACTGTTGTTTCAGTGTGGTGTGCAGTGGCAGGCTGTCTTTATAACCAGAGGTGTCAAGTAACAAAGTACAAATAATTTGTTACCTTACTTAAGTAGAAATTTTGGTTAATATTCTTTACTGAAATAATTCTTTTCAGATTACTTTTTACTTCTACTCCTTACATTTACACTCCATTATCAGTACTTTCTACTCCTTACATTTACACTCCATTATCAGTACTTTCTACTCCTTACATTTACACTCCATTATCAGTACTTTCTACTCCTTACATTTACACTCCATTATCAGTACTTTCTACTCCTTACATTTACACTCCATTATCTGTACTTTCTACTCCTTACATTTACACTCCATTATCTGTACTTTCTACTCCTTACATTTACACTCCATTATCTGTACTTTCTACTCCTTATATTTACACTCCATTATCTGTACTTTCTACTCCTTACATTTACACTCCATTATCTGTACTTTCTACTCCTTACATTTACACTCCATTATCTGTACTTTCTACTCCTTATATTTACACTCCATTATCTGTACTTTCTACTCCTTACATTTACACTCCATTATCTGTACTTTCTACTCCTTACATTTACACTCCATTATCTGTACTTTCTACTCCTTACATTTTAAACATAGTCTTGTTACTCCTATTTCATTTCAGCTTGTTTTCATTTATGTACATTTACATTCCAGTAAAGATTATTGATACCATTTTTTTCTTTACATTACTTTTACTTTTATGATTTAAGTAGTTCTGAAATCTGTACTTTTACTGGAGTAAAAAGCTTGAGTTGAGGAAATATTCTGAAGAAATATTTTTAAACCCTAGTATCTATACCTCTACCTGAGCAATGAATGTGAATACTTCTGACACCTTTGTTTATAACATGGGCTACAACAAAAACAACCCGGCAAGAAACAAACTAGCATGCTTCTACATTACTGGCAAATATTGCATAATAATATTATATAATGACATATAATATATAAAGTTAATCTATAAATCACATATAAAACAATCTGTGTTAAACAAAGTGCTGCGAATAGGATAAAAAACAGAAGAGACATAACAGAATTAAAATAACAGTCAACAGTAAAGGTTTCGACCATGCCCTGGGAGCATCAGCTAATTCAGTGAAAAGGACCTTATGGGTCTTTGAGGAGCCAAAGCTGAGAGTAAATCAGCAATGCAAGAAGGGGTCAAGCTATTAAAATCAAATAAGCGCACTGTAAACTGAAGCCTAAGACAAACTGTTAGCCAAAGAAGTGAAGCAAGTTCTTTTTACTTGCTGCTGGTAAGCGAGCTGGCTGTAGCGTTCTGCATTAGTTGTAGGCAGTAAAATAAGAATTGGTTAACAGGTAGAACAGAGAAGAGAGTGGACTTTAAGTCACTCCCTCCTTTCCTCTCCAGCCCAGCATCCAAAGCCTCTCTCCTCCTCCTCTGTTTACTTTATTATTCATCAGTTTTTTATTTGCTTGTGGTAGCTCATCCACCAATCCATCCGCTCACTTAAGGTATTGAGCGAGAGCATGCAAAAGCAGAGATCGTGCGTGGGGGAGGTGCTGCCCGCAGCATCTGTTGACACTCCGTCAGACATTTCTCCTGGCTCTGATTGGTTGTTCTGATTCAGGGATGGCGGAGGACAATGATCTGGGCCCTTCAATATTCTGCTCAATCACTGTATGTGACACGTAATGCATTTAAATATATATACTGAACAGACTGACTTACATGTTTTTGCAGAGCCGAATACTGGCATGACTGATGAGGAGGATGAGCAGCAGGACGTTGGTGAAGAAGAAGAGGAGGAAGACATAGACAATGAAGACGCAGACCCTCGTCTCTCCCTCCAGTTCTCCGAGTCACTTCCATTTCCAGCAACTCTCTCCTTAGTGCTCTGAGAGCCCCACGACTTGTGAGAAGGAAAGGGAGAGAGAGAAAGAGAGAGAGAGAAAGAGAGAGAGTGAAACATACACAAACCCAATCAGAGATCAAATCCATTCGGTTATTGCCTTGTTGCGCAGAGTGAAACTCATCAAAAGCCATTCATCTGATGTTCCAGATGCACCATTTAGGTCTGTAATGCAGTAAATCTGTTCACCATAGAAAAAAAGAAACCCACCATATCAAATGTCCTACAAGTGTAATTTGGCATGAAGCTCAATAGCCACAACCATTCATGTCCTAACAACCCACTCTAATACTAATAGACTGTAGTCCATTCGTATTTATTGTAATGTATTCACTAACCTACTGAGAGCCAAAAAAAAAAGAGCTCTTTAAATAACGCCCACCGATATAATGCTGCGGCGGGCTTTAGTCATTCCAAGCTTTACTAAAGACGATGGACACCAGGCAGGGATGGAGGGAATGGTGGAATAAATGTGACAGTAATGTGATTTTCACTCTGTATCTCCTTCGCTCCTTCTCACTCTCTAAGAAGTGATAGCTGAGTAATTGGAGTTCGGAGCAGTACTGCCAGCTTTGCTGCACTGCATGACAATAATCACATTCATTTATTATTACTATTGTGTGTGTGTGTGCGCACGCGTGTGTGTGTGCGTACGTACGTGTACACGTGTTCCTTCAGAATATTCAGGCCATTAGCACTAACCACTTTCACACTGCGCACTCTCTCTCCAGGTGGAGAGCCGAGGCCTCAAACCCTGAAACAAATCCTCTGAGAAGAGAGCTCCTTTAACCTCAGTAAAGTGAATGCTAATGTTACTGTGTCAGTGCCGTCGCCGCTTACGCTGCAGCTGCTCTCTGTAGGCTCGCTGCTGCTTAAGGTTAATGGATAATGACGATGAGTAAAAGATGATCCAAGAAGCAAGCCGTGGCACAGCGAAGGTTATTTGTCAATATTTTTAAACATTTGCAGACAAAAAACGTTCTGACTTTGTGGGAAAACTAGAGTGTAGCTTTTATTAGCCACTGAACAATCCATCAATCATTATCATGACCAATTTAGTACTTAGAGTTTCCAAACAAACGGCTAAACTATAAAACTAGCCAACAGTGAACCGTTTATAGACCAAATCAGAGTGTTTGTAAGCTTGTATTTCCCTCTGGGATCCATCCATCCATCCATCCATCCATCCATCCATCCATCCATCCATCCATCCATCCATCCATCCATCCATCCATCCATCCATCCATCTATCCATCCATCCATCCATCCATCCATCCATCCATCCATCCATCCATCCATCCATCCATCCATCCATCCATCCATCCATCCATCCATCCATCCATCCATCCATCCATCCATCCATCCATCCAATGGCTGTATTTCAGAGTGGTTAACTCTATCAGTTATTAGCTGTATTACTAAAAGCATCTCTTTTCAAGAAGCAAAAAATACAAACAGAACCAAAATATAGTCAATAATAGTAAAATATTGTTTTCTTTGAAAATATGTGTTCGGAAAACTACCCTTTGCTTTCTGCTTTATTTATTTATTTATATGTTAAATTAAACTCCATAATGCTTCAGTTTGCTTCACTGCAGTGAAACACACTCTAAAGTGTCTGGATATCACCTCAGAGCAGCTAGCCCTGACTCAGACATTTAAGAGTGGAAAAAAATATCCTCTTGATCATCTATGGCCAGGAAACAGGACAACAGAATGAGGCAACACACAGGCCTATACACAAGAATGTACTGACTCAGGATTTTCCACTTTCAAAAATCATTAGAAAGTACATGTGTCATTAGCTTGATATTAATGTGACAGCAGTTAGCATCATCACAGCAATAAAACAAATAACTGCTATTTATAAAGTAAGTTTTTATTTATATTAAACATAGAAGTAAAAATAAATGCCTAATACATGCTCATGATTTAATGAACACACACAGACCAGTTAATGGTGAAGTTATTGTAGTGAGTCTAATAACAACAACTGCATTAAGTGTATATGATTCACCAGTATTCAATAACAAATATATAGAGACAGAGATTAACTCAATATTTAAATGTATCATCACAAAATCCTTACAATATTCTACAATTTGTGTAAAATCCTCTGGTATTAGTGCAGTGCTACCAGGATTATTATGTTGTTGTGATGTAACACTGATTTGTCCTACAGATTTTTAAAGATGCTAAAATACTTGATAAATAGGTGAATGCTTATAATAAAACATCTTTATGGGGAAAAAAGAGTAAAAACACTTTTTTGGTTAGGTTAAATATAGATCTGGATTTTTAAAAACATATAGGTACATATATAAATATAATAAACATGGGATAAATAATTAATTATAGATACGTATTTGATACATAATCATATAATATATTATATTATGACATAACATTTGCACTGTCAAAGTAAAAGGTCTCTACAGTGGCGCTTTAGAGTAAAAGTACTAAATAATCAATAATAATAATAATAATAATAATAATAATAATAATAATAATAATAATAATAATAATAATAATAATAATAATAATAATAATAATAATAATAATAATAATAATAATAATAATAGTAGTAGTAGTAGTAGTAGTAGTAGTAGTAGTAGTAGTAGTAAAAAGAAGAAGAAGAAGAATTGTGCCTGGGAGCCACAGCAGTAAAAGAACTGCCCCTAGTTGATACCAGTCTGGTCATTGGGCATGAGATCAGTACTGGTGAGCCTGAGAAGTGTGAGAAGGTGTGATGGAGAGTTCAGATGGATAAAGTGAAGGCCAGGCAGAGGTTTGAATGGGAGAAGCCGGATTTTACGTTTAATTTACAGTAATTACGTTTAATTACAGGAAGTCAGTGTAATTGGTGGAGAAAGGGTCTGATGTGTGCTGAGCAGTATGAGTAAATACTCTGACAGCTACAGTTTGAATAAATTGCGATTGCTTTACCAGAAAGGCCAGTGAAGAGGGACTCACGGTAGTCTATAAAAGCATGAACAAGAGCTGAAGTTGAGTTGTATGGCTGCTGAACTATTTTCAATAAGTAACCTAATATGTGGTTTAAAAATAATGAAAGACTATGCCGAGATTGTGAATACTTCTAGAGAATGGTGGTGCCATCTGTGTGGACTGACAAATCAGGGACTTTGGAGACCTTCCATAGTTCAGCTGTAATTTTAGATCATTCATTCATGATTCATTCATAATACATGCTGTATTAAAAAGTATGTGGACAACCTTGTACTGAGATAAGCAGGCAGACAGACTGAGCCTTAAGGGACACCTAATGTGATGGGAATGTTTACCAACAGACACGAATTGAGATCTACAAAAAAAGATACGATTCAAACATGAGCTGCGCCAGACACTCCAGTAGAGGAAAGATGGGAGAGAAGTCGTGGCTCACTGTGCCAGAAGTTGCAGTGAGATCTAAAGACTTTAGAGTGTTTAGAGCCCAGTATCATTAGTGACTTTCATTAGAGCAGTCTCAGCGCAGTGCAAAGGATGAAAACCTGATTTAAAAGAGTCACCGAGATTGCTAATGGTGAGATCTGTTTTTGAAAGGCTACAGTTTTATGCAAACGTTTGGGTAACCATGGTAAAATTACTTATTTACTTTATTCTCTAAGTGAAAATATGTTGAGAAATCTTCTACTGAGATCACACTTCTGCACATTTTAACAAGCAACCTGTGCAAATGTTACCACATGTTTTAAATGTAATGTTTTATTTATTTATTTTAAATATGTTAAACTTTCCACTATTTTCACCAAAAAAAAAAAATCAACAAAACATGTCATGTGTGTTCAAATCATTGTATAGTATATAGTATATAGTGTGTATATCATTTGTATAGTATAAATATAAAATTGCCCATCCTCTGTTGTATCACTCACTACAGATTTCAAACTGCATCTAAAAGTAACATCAGCACAAGATCTGTGCATCTGAAGATTCATGAAATAGGGTTTGATGGCTGGAGCAGCTGCAACCAAGCCTCACTGTAAATAATACCAAAAGTCTGCTGGAGTGGTGTAAAACACCCTGCAACTGGACTCTGCAGCAGTAAAAACATGTTCTCTGGAGTGATGAGTCATGCTTCACTATCTGGCAGTGTAAGTGTGAGGGATGCCAGAAAAGCACCACCTACTGGAAAACATAGGGAGAACAGTAAGGTTTGGTGGAGGAGGGATAATGCTCTGGCCTCTTAGGCTATGGTTACACAGAAGGCAAAAGTAGCATAAATCCGATTTTTACACCCAATCCAATTATAATGTAATATAATATAATATAATATAATATAATATAATATAATATAATATAATATAATATAATATAATATATATGACATTTACTTTTATTAACTTTTTCTTTTAGACTTTTTTATTGGTGCTGCAGCCTCATTCATGCCGCGTTCATTTCTTTCTAAATGTCTTTGAACATGGAGCTGCTGATAAGTGCTTTTAAAATTTTTTATTACAGAAACATCAGTTTAAACAAGTTTATGGGGTCTCGAGGCTGCAAAATTATGACGAATGAACAGCAGGATTGACGAAGAAGTCGCATGAAAGTGGCCCACATTAGAAATTTAAATGTCAGATACACATCTGTGTCGCACATAATAAAAAAGATCAGATTTGGGCTACTTCTACCTGCTGTGCCTTAGTTCCAGTGAAGGTTAACGTTAATGCTGCAGCATACAAAGGCATTTTAGACTATTCTATGCTCACAACATTCTGGCTCCAGTTATAGAATGGGATGGTGTGGTGTCCCCAAACTTTTGACCAGATAATGTATATTCGACCCGAGGTTTGTATAAAAACATGTGTGTACGTGTGTGAACCTGTTGGTTATTGAGGTAGGATCGATAGCAGCGGCGGCTGACGTTGCGTAGCTCCTTCACTGCCTCAGCAGGCATCGACTTGGAGAAACCCAGACCACTCCAGGTGTCAGTGGGGGTCCGCACCTCTGTCACCACCGGCTTTTTCTGCATGGCTGCAAAGAGTGCACACACGCACACACATACAAACACACACACACACCCACCCACACACACGTGTACACACATGAGAACACACACACACAAAGTAATTAAACTGCTGAATTAAAAGCCAACACAGAAGCCCAGTTTTACAGTGGCACTTAGGAGCACCTCTAATTGGCGTGTGTGTGTGTGGGTGTGTGTGTAAGTGTGTGTAGCAATTAGAGAGCCTTCTGTCTGAATTCCTCTGCATTATTAAACACCTGAAACCTAATTAAACATCTTAATAAGAAGAAAACGTGCTGTGATCCTCTGTCTCTGTGATAAATGTGAGTTTCTGCGAATGCGGTCTTGTGGTCCTGCGAGCGTGAGTGTGTGGCAGATGGTTCATTCAAACTCTGTAACTCACAGTTCCATTAAGCTCCTCTGTGGGTGCACCATCATATTTGGCACACAGCCGCCTCCAAATGACTCACTCTGAATGATGGACAAACATCTACACTCCTGGGAAACTGTGTGTATGTGTGTGTGCACTGCATCATGTGAGAACATATGGACATGTTTGAAATCTCTGCATTCATTGCATGTGCGTGTGCGTGTGTGTGTGTGTGTGCGTGTGTGTGTGTGTGTGTGTGTGTGTGTGTGTGTGTGTGTTTATGTTGAGGGGGGGTGACTGTTGGGGGCGCGGTCCGAGCGCTTATGAGTTTGTATGCGTGTGTGTGCATATTTCAGTAGGCGGTGCTATCTCACTCTATTATGACTCTGGCAGCGTGTCACACTGAAATGGGTCCCCTCTATCACCTCTTTGGCTCAGCGTGACGCTTAAATGGATCCCCTATATCACCTCCCTGGCGCGTAGTGGACCTTTAATGTATTTTGTGGCTTAGTCACCGTGATGAATGCCAAATAGATTCAGCTCAGATCCCACAATCAGACTGCACACAAGCTGTCCAATCACAGCCCACTGAATATCCATTTCTGCCACAGAGATTAATGTACTCAAAAAAATAAATAAATAAATAAACAAGAGTTTGATCACATTCTTGCTTAATGCAAAAACGCTGAAGTAATTTAGTTTTGGTTTCTGAGGACGCCTCTTCTTCAAACAGAATTATAAACAGAAACAGAATTACAGCTCATTTCTATTAAAATACAATTTAGCGACTCAATATGCAAACAAAATAAAGCTCAGCTGAAAATGTAAAGCTGACCAACAAGACTGCAGGGCAGGCAATGATTTACGCCATGAAATATTATTCAAGGAAGAAATAAAGGAAAAGGAAGAAAAAAAATGAAAGGTAGTAAGTATGGAAGTGAAAGGTTGAGGAAGGAATGAAAAAAGAAAGAAATGGATGAAGAAAGAAAGAAATGGATGAAGAAAGAAAGAAAGATAAAATGCAATAGAAATAAATAAAGAAATAAAATAAATAAAGGAAGAAAGGTAGATTGAAAAAATAGAGAAAGAGAGCAGGAAAAATGATGGAGGGAAAAGGAAAAAAGAGAGCTATAAAGATACTAAAATATGAGGAAGAGAAAGAAAGATAACAAACCTTGTGTTGCTAGAAGCTTCTTCCTCTCGTAGTCATGATCCTGTAAGAAGAACAGTAACAGTCTGGTGATTAGAACTGTCTCTGTCTATAACCACTAAACTCCTAAAGTTATCATAATCAGATCAGAACAGTCTCTGTCTATAACCACTAAACTCCTAAAGTTATCATAATCAGATCAGAACAGTCTCTGTCTATAACCACTAAACTCCTAAAGTTATCATAATCAGATCAGAACAGTCTCTGTCTATAACCACTAAACTCCTAAAGTTATCATAATCAGATCAGAACAGTCTCTGTCTATAACCACTAAACTCCTAAAGTTATCATAATCAGATCAGAACAGTCTCTGTCTATAACCACTAAACTCCTAAAGTTATCATAATCAGATCAGAACAGTCTCTGTATATAACGACTGAACTCCTAAAGATATCATAATCAGATCAGAACAGTCTCTGTATATAACCACTAAACTCCTAAAGTTATCATAATCAGATCAGAACAGTCTCTGTCTATAACCACTAAACTCCTAAAGTTATCATAATCAGATCAGAACAGTCTCTGTCTATAACCACTAAACTCCTAAAGATATCATAATCAGAACAGAACAGTCTCTGTCTATAACCACTAAACTCCTAAAGTTATCATAATCAGATCAGAACAGTCTCTGTCTATAACCACTAAACTCCTAAAGATATCATAATCAGATCAGAACAGTCTCTGTCTATAACCATTGAACTCCTAAAGTTATCATAATCAGATCAGAACAGTCTCTGTCTATAACCACTAAACTCCTAAAGTTATCATAATCAGATCAGAACAGTCTCTGTATATAACCACTGAACTCCTAAAGATATCATAATCAGATCAGAACAGTCTCTGTATATAACCACTAAACTCCTAAAGTTATCATAATCAGATCAGAACAGTCTCTGTCTATAACCACTAAACTCCTAAAGTTATCATTATCAGATCAGAACAGTCTCTGTCTATAACCACTAAACTCCTAAAGATATCATAATCAGATCAGAACAGTCTCTGTCTATAACCACTAAACTCCTAAAGTTATCATAATCAGATCAGAACAGTCTCTGTATATAACCACTGAACTCCTAAAGATATCATAATCAGATCAGAACAGTCTCTGTCTATAACCACTAAACTCCTAAAGATATCATAATCAGATCAGAACAGTCTCTGTATATAACCACTGAACTCCTAAAGATATCATAATCAGATCAGAACAGTCTCTGTCTATAACCACTGAACTCCTAAAGTTATCATAATCAGATCAGAACAGTCTCTGTCTATAACCACTAAACTCCTAAAGTTATCATAATCAGATCAGAACAGTATCTGTCTATAACCACTAAACTCCTAAAGATATCATAATCAGATCAGAACTGTCTCTGTATATAACCACTGAACTCCTAAAGATATCATAATCAGATCAGAACAGTCTCTGTCTATAACCACTAAACTCCTAAAGTTATCATAATCAGATCAGAACAGTCTCTGTCTATAACCACTAAACTCCTAAAGATATCATAATCAGATCAGAACAGTCTCTGTCTATAACCACTAAACTCCTAAAGATATCATAATCAGATCAGAACAGTCTCTGTCTATAACCACTAAACTCCTAAAGATATCATATTCAGATCAGAACAGTCTCTGTCTATAACCACTAAACTCCTAAAGATATCATAATCAGATCAGAACAGTCTGTCTATAACCACTAAACTCCTAAAGATATCATAATCAGATCAGAACAGTCTCTGTCTATTACCACTAAACTCCTAAAGTTATCATAATCAGATCAGAACAGTCTCTGTCTATAACCACTAAACTCCTAAAGTTATCATAATCAGATCAGAACAGTCTCTGTCTATAACCACTAAACTCCTAAAGTTATCATAATCAGATCAGAACAGTCTCTGTCTATAACCATTGAACTCCTAAAGATATCATAATCAGATCAGAACAGTCTCTGTCTATAACCACTAAACTCCTAAAGTTATCATAATCAGATCAGAACAGTCTCTGTCATTGTTGGTTTGGCTGTTTTGGCTGTTTTGTTGGTGACCATTCCTTATAAAATATGAATAAAAATATCTAAAACATATTCTGCTGCGCAACCAAAATCCAGGTCAAGTCCAGAGTATTTGTGAAGCGCTTTTTACAACAATGTTGTCACAAAGCAGATTTACAGAAGTTTGAAAACATGAAAACATGAATCACAGCATGTATCCCCCTGTGAGCAAGCCAGAGCCAAAGGTGTCAAGAAAAAAAATCCCTCAAAACTGGAGGAAGAAACTTTTGACCCTTGGGAAACATGCCACCCAATATCTGTACCACTGATATAATCAGACATTTGGATCGAATACAGAACAGCTCTGTGTGGTTTATTGCTGTTGATAGCACTGACTTTTTTTATTGCAACAGGTGGCTGCATAAACAGATGCTGCTGTTTTGTTGTGATTTGGATTGGGGGTAATTACAACGGTCCATTCAAGAGCCAGCATTCGGAACACAAACATCCTGCACTGAATAAAGGTGGGTGGCTGTAATTGCATGAGAGGGATTCTTTCTGTGAATTCTTTCCCCTGAAGGAGATTTTTAAAGGAGTATTAAATATGGAAGGAAGGAGAAAAACAGCTGCTAAGATTTTAGGCGTAAGTGTGGTCTGTTCTTCAGTGGACACTTTACCTCGTTACTTGAGCTCGTATCCAGAGAGGGAAAGATTCTCAGACTGCAGCGTCGGTCCCGGTTAAAATACACACCATCCACCTCCATCCTCACAGACCTGCTACACACACACACACACACACACACACACACACACACATGCATAGATAATAAGTTCAGCACACTTCCAAAGGAGAATGTCTAAAAACACACACACACACATATACATATATATATACACTAATTCCTAGCTGAACACATTCCCAAAAGGTTGGAAGAGGAGCATGTTTATAACTAAGTGTGTTTACATGCACTTAACTATCCAATAATAGTTAGAGTTCTGCAGTTATTAACACAACAATCTGCAAGATGGCAACAAAACACTTTTGGGGCGACTCTGAAACCATCTGCATACTTAAGAAAATTAAGGATTGTTGTGATTTTTTTTATATAACAGCATTTCTTTGAAGCCTATTAGACAGATGGCCTGCAGAATCCGGCAGAACCCGCATGAAGGTCAGGCCTTTTGTGACCCCGGCCATTTAGGGAGTCACATATAGGGCTTCACACGAACCCTGGACTTAACCTGGGAACTTCTATTCGAGAACCACTGTCCACCCAGAGAATTACAACTGGCCAGGTGTACCACAAGGGCCTGAAGGAGTAGAAAGGCGGGCCTATAATAGACGGACTCAGCTGAGACATGATTGAGACCAGTGTTTGAGAGCTCAGAGAAACATCAGTACTGCAGTTCTAAGAATAAAAGCTTTTACTCTGAACTGGTCTCCTTTTTCATTCTGATGACAAAAACATTCAAAAACAAACATATTCTTCATCTTTTTGAAGACATATGTGGACATTTATAGGTAAAGTTGTGGTGTGAAGTTGATTGGCCCATTGCAAAGTAGAAAAACTAACTTCTGCCTAATTCATATAGACCTGGAGTTTCTCTATCATCTGAATACCCAAGTGCATGTAATCGCATTAATCAGGTTACTGACAAAATCGGATTTTCTTCAGTAATCACATTATCAAGCATGCACTTTGTGTTACATTACCTTTTGATTTAGTACTGAAAACAAACCAACCCAGCTCTGAAAGTGGATTTTTCTCCCAGTCTTTCATTATACAGGTTTAGCTGTGCAACTTTAATGAGGCCTTAGTTCACAATGTGTTATACTTTTTTTAATAGGAACTAAATCTGGACTGCAGGCCAGTCTAGCAGCTACGCTCTCCGACTACTCAGCCATGCTGTGGTTTGGTGTTGTCATGCTGAAATAATCACAGACATCTCTAAAACTGATATGTCTAAAAGGCAGCATACAGTCAGGTGCTCCACAAGGTGTGTACATCTTAATGGTGTTTGCACAGATGGGCACTACTACATCACCATACCATGACAAAACCTGGCTTTTGAACTTTACACTGGTAACAATGTCCATAGCTCTTTTCTTCCTTGGCATGGAGAAGACCATCATTCAACCATTACTACCATAAAATGGTGGTCACATCAGACCACAATAGAACTTTCTGGTGGGTTTCTGAATGTCATTGATATATTGTTTCCATTGTGTGTGTTAAGTAGCGGATGCAGCAATGGACTGCGTTCACTGACAGCAGTATTCCTGAACCCCAACAGGTGTATACAGCATAACAGGACACTGTTTTTAAATTCAGTGCCATCTGAGGGGTAGACGCTCTGGGACATTCAGGTGTGGCCTTTTCTTTTAAGCACACTGACTTGCCCTTTTTTGCCACTTGCTTAGTTCATAACTAAACCTGCGGTGAAGAAGTATGAAAAAATAATTACCCCATACGGTGAACTCAGTACATGTGCAGGAATAATTAAGGTCAGCTAAGGATTACTCTGGGCAAACAACTGGGCCTAACTTTCAGCATAAATATGACCAGCCTTGAATGTTCTACTCATTATAGATACATTCTATAAAAGAGGATCTGAAGCTGGAAAAGCAGCTAGACAGTAATTAAAAACAAGTCATCTTAAGCACTTGCAGCTTTTTATATAGCCCAACCATACCTAGGACCTGTGGCGGCACCAGATTCAAGCAGTTCATGCTGGAAAATGTCAGACTTAAAACAGCCCTGCACAAAGGACTGAGCTAAAAATCCTCCCAAGCTGAGAGAGACAGATCCATCACTGCAGGAAGCGCCGTTGAAGGTAAAATTACCCTTTCATAAAGGGGTACTGTGGTGTGCATGACTTGCTTTAATAAATAATTGAAAATGAGTATTCGGAATTTGCATCAAGTGTTCACCTCTCTTCCCAGCATGACACAATGTTTTGGTTATGGAGTTAAAAAAAGGCAGAAAGTGAGAATTTATTTCTCTCCCGGCTCTACAGTGAAGCAGATTCCTGACAAATGATTCCAAAGCAACAGAATTGTGTTCGCTTGTAGCAACAATAACTTACAGTGCAAATATAAATCTTAGACATTTTATTTTAAAAAACTCAAATGTTTTGCATATATAAGTATTCTGTTCTATTCTGTAACTATTCTCAGTCCAGCAGTGACACTGAGGTGTTTAAACACTCTAGCAGCACTGCTGTGTCTGATCCGCTCACACCAGCACAACACACACTAACACACTACCATCATGTCAGTTCTGAGAATGATCCACCGCTCTAATAATATCTGCTCTGTTGTGGACCTGTGGGGGTCCTGACTATTGAAGAACAAGCAGAAAGGGGATTGTCCAAGTATACGGTGGACTCAAGTAATGAAGTACAAATACTTTGTTATTGTACTTAAGTAGATTTTTTTATTATTTATACTTATTAATTATAGTAATTATTTTTCAGCTGACTTTTTACTTCTAATCCTTACATTTACACTCCATTATCAGTACTTTCTACTCCTTACATTTACACTCCATTATCAGTACTTTCTACTCCTTACATTTACACTCCATTATCAGTACTTTCTACTCCTTACATTTACACTCCATTATCAGTACTTTCTACTCCTTACATTTACACTCCATTATCTGTACTTTCTACTCCTTACATTTACACTCCATTATCAGTACTTTCTACTCCTTACATTTACACTCCATTATCAGTACTTTCTACTCCTTACATTTACACTCCATTATCTGTACTTTCTACTCCTTACATTTACACTCCATTATCAGTACTTTCTACTCCTTACATTTTAAAACTAGCCTCGTTACTCCTATTTCATTTCAGCTTGTTTTCATTCATGCACATTTACATTCCAGTAAAGGTTACTGATAACATGCCTTTGAAGTTTTTGCACCATTACAATACTTACAGGCAACTAGTCATCATATCTTCTGCTCCATGAAACACATGTTAATGTTCAGTAGTTCACAGATATGCTTCTTTAATATATTTACATTGTACTAAACTACATTCATGTTCAATGGGCGTATATGCGGCTGAAGCAGGAAGCCTAGCGCATCCCAAATTTATCAACATTAACATTTTAATATAACATTATAGTCATTATGACTTTTAGAAGAATGTTTTTTTTGGGAGGTGGGCTAGTGCACTATAGACCCCTTTGGTGGTGCCTAAGCTTTTGTCCTTAATAACATTTGTTTTTCCTTACATTACTTTTACTTTTATACTTTAAGTAGTTCTGAAAGCAATACTTTTACACTTTTACTGGAGTAAAAAACTTCAGTTGATACTTCAACTTCTACAGAAGTATTTTTAAACCCTAGTATTTATACTTCTACCTGAGTAATGAATGAGTAATGAATGAGAATACTGCACCTTTATAGTAAGTGGAAACACGGATATATACTGAATGAAGGTCTGTATGCACTTTTAAAGAAATCACTTTACATGATAATGAGAGAGATTTACCTTGGAGAGGTCTGTGAGGTCATTGGCTTGCGTGATTCTTGAGTTTGGTCTCTGGTGGCCTCTGATTGGCTGTTTCTCCTGACTGACCCTGCAGGCTTTACAATGACTTCTTTGACCTCACTGACCTCTTGCTCTGATTCTGAATGCTTATCGTCTGCATTTGTTGACTGGTCCTCGCTTTCCAGAATCTGAAATCAATAAAACTCATTAGTATTTACTTTATTATTTTAATCTGAACAGTTGGTAAGTGTTTTATCCATGTAGTTATATCAGAGTCAGTTTAGTCATTATATATTTCTCTCTCTACACCAAACATGACTGCAAAACACTAGAGGGTCCCTTTAAGCTACTCCTCAAAGAAGAAAACTTTGTTTGCAGCACGATGCTAGCATTCCTGCTCCTGAGAGCTGATTGGTTGGTTAAAATGTTTTAAACATGTTACAAATAACTATAACCTTGCGAAAATATCATCTGCTCTTTACACTGGGTGAACATTTCAGGCTGACGGGATCAATAAAAAACTACATTGAACAAAATGCTGCTAAGTTAATACAGAAGTTAAGAATGTTCTTCTCCTGTGAAGGTTTCAGAGATCAAAGACTTATTCTGGAGCTGATATATTTGAGAACTGCTAGACAGAAGCAATCGACCACTTAAGAGTTTGTGTTACTGTGAATAACCCCACAGCTATAATGATCCTACAGCCAAAATGCTGCAGCAACTAACCCCTCCCTACGCTATTGTATCGCTAAATTATCTTCAACTGTATCATCATTAGAAAGAATACGCACAATAGACTCTCAACTGCTCATGAGTGGGAATATCCTGAAGGAGCAATCTAACCATTTTAAATAACTAATAAAGGTTTCAGATGATGGCAATTATAGTCACATTTCCAGCAATTACGTATTCCCATTAACCTCCAATTAGGACTTTGTAGTAGGTTCAGCGCCGATAAGTACTTTTCATTATTCACACCTTCTCTAGCTTAGTGTCCGTTCCCCTCAGTCCCATTCGTCCCTCATCAGCAGGACCAGCCAATCCAGGTGGGGGAGAGGGGCGTGTCTTCACTGGGGCTGTGGTAGGCAATGAATCCAGTGTGGGGACAGTAGCTGACAAATAACCACAGTATCAGCGGATAAAGGAAGTGTTAACTGCAAACAGACTCACATAGACATCATACAAGGTGATGTCTACCACAGCATCTTAGTGCTGAAATGAAATAATATGACCACCAGGTTTAATTTGAGGGAATTTACATCCAAATTGGGAGAGCTGTGTAGGAAGTATAGTCATTTTCATACATTGTACCCTCATTTTTAGGAGCTCAGAATAATTAGAAATTGACCAATCATACATTACATTGTCTTTTATTTTAATACTAGGTGTCAGATTCTTTGCAGTCATTGGCTGTCTAATGTCTGGAATCCATAGCGATTGCCAAACGCTGGGTCTCTTGCCTGGTTGATTGAATTGGATCGAGGCCAATAGTCTTCAAAAGGCTGTTTTCACATGCCTCTGGTCATGAGTCCATGTGCACTGTGAAGTGATCCAGTAATATTCCAGGTTGAATCTGAGCAGATAATATAGTCCGTTAGATTTCAGAATTCATTCTGCTGCCTTTGCTAACAGTCAAACCATCAGTACATACAACAGAACCAGTTCTATTGGCAACCATGAGCGTTGTTAGGGGGGGATAGGGGCCCACTGACATTAAGAGTGTACAGGGCCCAGAATTTGCTGCTACGCCCCTGTTGGCAACCATACATGCCCAGGCCATAACACTACCTCCGGCATGCTTGACAGATAAGATAGTAAGCTTTGGATCATGAGCAGTTCCTTCCCATCATTCTGGTATGTCGATTTTTATCACATCTGTCCATAAAATGCTGCTCGAGAACTTTTCAAACTGTCCTGAATTAACGATGGATACCTATGGATCACGTAATAAACCCTCAGTATTTCCTCTAGTGAAGTCGTCTTTTTGATGATTCATATATATATATATATATATATATATATATATATATATATATATATATATATATATATATATATATATATATATACATGCAAATGCCTCTTAAAATGAACTCTGAAATGAACTCTGAACCTGTTGTCTGCTTCCTTGTAAGTGAAATAATAAGGGAATAATGTATATATAGTCAAGAAACAGCTGAACAGTCAACTGTTCAATTACTTCTTGGCCCTGGGGGGCTAATGAGGGTTTCTGAAAACTGCTGTAATCCCAGTTTAATCCCAGTGTTCATCCAGTCTAGATGTAAAAACCCTCAAATTAAAGTCAAACGTCTGCACTTTGGGCTCAAATGTATTACTTCATTTGAAGTGAAAGATGTGCTAGACTAAACTAACTCAAAGCTAAAAACAAGCCTGTATGAGCTCTGTTTACATTATACAGACCTGTCTCAGTGAGGTGAAGCTGTTGCATTAGCATGTTTATCCAGTAGCCTGTAATGCTGTTGTTGACCAGCAGAGGGTCCAGGGAGGGCTTGGTAACCATAGAGACTTCACAGGAGTTCTTTGCAGTCATCGAAACTTCACAGGATTCCAGACCCAGCAGGAGACGTCTGGCTTCATATAGACTCGCTATGTTCCTCTCCAGCCCCTTCACTACCACTGACTGGGAAATGCAATTGTTTTTTTAGCTTCACTACATGCTGGGAATTGCAGTTCACTGTGTGTCAAACTCCACATTATATACGTTACGCATTATATGTTGCATGACATCATTTATGACTGAATGTTCACCAATTATGTGTCCATAAAACTGGACAAAGTTAAGTCTAAACTCCTCCACCCACCATCCTGTGAGCTGAGAATTACCGTCCCTACTGTAGATCAGCCTAGTTATAAGTGCATTATGGGTCATGTAGTACCTTAGCGGTCTGTTTGGCCTTTGGTTTGACACTGATGAAGACTCCCAGACTCTGCATCATCTGAGCAAGCTTCCGGGGGTCCGATTCACCCTCCTCCTTCATTTCAAACATAAGACATACAGGCAGGCAGTCCTACACGAGCCCAAAGACAGAAAAAGAAATCAGGCCAGCTCTAACTTTCACGTATGAGAGAATGAAACATAAACACAGAGGTCTGTGCACCTCTGGACATGTTTTGTTGATTTGAAGTAAAAAGAAATCAAATATAAAACACAGTTTCTGTACTATTTAGTGAACCAATATTAATGATGGCTTGGGCAAAAGTTTAGCCCCCCTTTCAGGTATAATGTCTGAGAACTTAATCAGCTTTTTAGACCATAACTGAGTCATCAGGATTAGTTAGTCAGCTAAAGAATTGCCTTTAGAAATACCTCATATCTCAAAATCTACCACAAACCACATAGAGAAACATAAATAAAACTTAAAATCTGAGAGCTTATTTTTGTAATAATAACAATAATAACAATAACAATACATATTTATATCTCTCAATTGTGTGCATACTGTTAATATTGCTACTAATACTGTTAATAATACTACTATTTGCACTTCTGGTAGCTGCATTTTTTTGCCTTGTACTTGTCCTGAGCAATGACAAACAAGTTGAAATAACCTATCTATCTATCTATCTATCTATCTATCTATCTATCTATCTATCTATCTATCTATCTATCTATCTATCTATCTATCTATCTATCTATCTATCTATCTATCTATCTATCTATCTATCTATCTATCTATCTATCTATCTATCTATCTATCTATCTATCTAAACACACTATATATGTAAAAGAGCCCAAAAACATTGCAGAACTAGAAACGTTTTGGAAGGAAAATGGATAAAAGTTCTTAAAACAAGCCACCTAGCTGGCTACACAGCAGCACACAGAAAGTTCCAGATTTGCAAAAAACTAATACTGAAGTACTTAAATCCATTACTGGTCTTAACATTGGTCTTAATAGTCTTAGCAGTTAGATACCATTGTTTTGAAATGTCACAACTGAAACACATATTCTCTGCAGTGAAGTATCTGTGTGTTATAATGAGGAATGCCATGATTGCTTGTGTGTATAACTGTTTACAACATTTTCACTACCTAATCAGTCACTGCTGAAACTTTTTTGTTTTGTTTTATAGTTTTATGATTAAGTGTTTTGGTAGTGATAAAAAAAATTATATTCATTTGTTTGCTCTGTTTAAATCAACTGAATCCACCTTAAAATTAACTACAAACAATTATTTTTTTTAAACTATTCTTTGCCTTTTTTACCCACTCTTGGTCTCTGTCACTCGGACCACCAGATCTCAGTCTTGACTGGATACACCAGTAACAACTGGATAATAGCTTTGACTTCAACACTAGTGTACACGCCAGCTTCTCTAGGGCTGAGTTGCTGATAGGTGACTATGTTAGGTGAGATAGTGTTACAGGCAGATGTTGGAGTAAGGATAAAACCTTTGCCTTGTTAATAGTAGGGGAAATTAGAGACACGCACACACGTACATACATACACACATACATACTCACCATGAGCTGTTGTCGTGCGAGACACACGCCATCAGCTGTGCCCTGGATGAGCAGAGACGGTGTGTGCTGTGGGGCAGTGAGGTCAGGCAGGACGATCTGTGTCTGTGTTTGGTGCATGACGCTGAGGAAGTTGGCTCCATTCTGGCCGAGCAGGAAGAGATGCTGCTGAGAGGTCACGTCCAGCTGGGTACTGACCATGACCCCAGTTACCCCGGCAACTGCTGCAGCTTCTCGGCCCAAGAGAAGCTCCATGAGGACACAGGTGGCCTTCTACGGGGACCAGAAGTTAAAGGTTGAAGGGTGTTGTTAATGCATGAATGTGCAATGTATATCATCGCTATCCATAGAAAAACAAGTTTCTCCAAAATGTGTGTTTACAGGAGAGAACAAACACTTTCAGTGAATGTCTTTATCTTCAATGTAAGTCAATGGAACCAAACAATTTTTTTCAAGCAATTCTGGAGCATTTCTATTGGTCCATTCATCATTAAATTGTCACACAATGTAAAATAAATTAACAAAAATGGAGAAAAAAGTTTTTTTTTTTCTTTGGGCAGCGACAAAATGTTAATGTGATGTCACTAATTACACTACATACAGCAAGTCTGACAAATGTATGTGTGTCTAATTTGAGGGTCTTTAAATCTACATTTTCATGAATCATATAGGGAACCAGAGGAGTTTATGCAATCTGTTATAAATATGTCAGCAAATAAACATACATTCTATACTAAAATGCTATACTTAAGATTGGTCTCTGTAGAATTTGTGATATTTTACAGGAGGGATTTGAGATTTTGAACATGCATGCATATATTAGTAGTTTGCCATTTCATAATACTTTCAGTCAAGAAAGTCTGTTCAGCACAAGAATGAAAATTAAAAATCAAGATGAATGCACTCGCAAGGCCACAGATGGTTTACCACAAAACGCAAAGCCCTGATGAGCCTCAAGAACAGAAAGGAGAGGTTACAGTTTATTAAAAACTACTTTAAAAGTCTGTAGAGTTCTGGAACAGGTGAGAGTAATGTGCACTGGTGTGATAAGCAGAGAAAAGCCAAAAAAGAAAATGCGTATTATCAAATGCATGTCACTGTGTTTCCTCACTTATCGTTACTGATGATGTGGCTGCGGTATAAATAATGAAGTTAGTGGAAGTATCTTAACTCCTCAGATTTGAAAGTTTGAAAGAAAAATATTCATGCAAAGCATATTTTAATCCAGATCTATAACACTGGGATCCATCCGGGCTACAGCATTTTCCCTTTCCTACACTGTAACGAATTGTTGTAAATTTACTGGAGATATACAACAGTATCTTACTGTTATTTATAATAATTGTAAAATACAGTTAAATAATCACACAGTGTATGTAAATTAGCAGTAATGCAATCAGCTTCCAAATAACAGCAAATAACTGTAATTTAATCAGCATAATACAGTATTTTCTGTCAACCTGAGGAAATGTACATCATCATCCCTTTACAGTCCAATCTATCCATTA
>CM038702.1:55167997-55245497 GCA_021613375.1 Megaleporinus macrocephalus
TACTCAGCGTCTGACCAGTATTGCTCCTTTAATCTCAATCAACTGAAGCACCAGGGACAGAAAAACTTCCATCATGAAAACCTTCCTACTACATCATATGAATGCTAACAGGGACAGCCTAGAACTTCTCCCCTCCCCCCAACAATACATTACCCACCCCTTACCTGCATGCACACACTATACTAACTCCCATAAACCGCTATATAATTAGCTAATATCCTGTTTGCACCACCTTTATCAGCTGTTAGCTTAGTCTTAAAGGGGAGAAGCAGAGAACGTGACTAGCGTTTTGCAACAACAAAGACCCTCTCCGGCGTTCCTCACTTCTATTTTCATTACCCAACCACTCATACCTGATTGCTTTTCTCTCCGGTGACGCTGTGCCGATTAGAGTCAGGGAAGTGGATGTGGCAAGACGTGTCCTCCATGACCTTTTTAATGTTCCCACCTCCTTTACCAATCACGTGGGAGTGTTCAGTGTGAGTTACATCCATCTTCAGCGTCACTTTATTGACCTACGACCAGGTTGGAAAAGAGAAGACCAGACCATTAAGACTGGACTGTGTGGTTACAACTGTTGCTGGACTGGACGAGCTTTACAGAACGTCAACAAAAAACTCCATTCAACCTTAAAAGAAACTGTAGCCCACCACTCGCTTACTCATACAAATTCACACATTTAGTGCGTTAATAACTTTAAATTATATATGACATGACAATATTGACATAATAAGTTAGATAATTCCCACTTAATAATGCATTCATTACATTAAAGTTTCAATAAAGCCCTTAAAAATATATTTACTTCCTATATTTAATATTTACCATTTGAGAAAATATATTTTCAAACATTATTACAGTAGGTAGTGCTTTTACATACGTCAGTGTGTCTATATAAACCTTTCCAATCTTCTTCTTGAGGAAACAACCCAGTATTAATTAGAGTTCTCATCTAATACCTGCTTTGACTGCTCAGTACTTCATTAAGCTAAATCAAGATTGCTGCTGAAGGAACTGAATACATTCATACAATGTCTGGGGCGTCCAGGAGAAATCTTTAACTAACCTTTGTTCTTCAAACTAGAGCTCAAGATATGATCTACTTCTTTCACAATAAGACATTTATGCTACTTTGTATTGTATTTATGTTTACTTACAGCTGTTCTAATGATATCTGGTGTTCTTACTGGTGAAAACACACTTATTGCTAATATAAATAGTTTTAAACATTGAGCCTAGCCTGCCTAAGGCTCGCACAGTAGTGTACATTCAGTGTATTTTCTTAGTTTGAGTCTTTGAACTGGCCACAGCAGTGCCGGCAGAAGCCCAGCTGCTCATACACTGTATGTGAAGACCGTGTTCATGTAATAAACATATTGTCTTTCAATTATTAAAAGCAATCAATATCCTCACATGGTTACTTTCCAAAGAAAGTAGAAGTTACAGTAGAAGGTGAGATTATTTATTTAGTAACCCTGGAGCATTTCTATTGGTTATCAGCTGATTAACATAGTGTTTAATAGAGTTTGTGAATAATTTGACATATTTATGACAACGACTATATTGTGGACTACAAATGAATGTTTCAAAAATAATAGTTGACACAGTTACAACCATCTCTAGGTGCTACTACCTTAATCAAGTGTAAGAAAAGGAACAGTCCCGCAGTGAGAGGAGTGCTGGCAGTAAATTATAAGTTATTAGACGAAGAAATATTGGAAATGTGTTAATGTATCATTTTGACAAATGCTGTCCTGATCATCTGGAGGGTGAAGCAATTATTTCTTTTTTCATTCCTAAAAAAAAATCTTATTAAACTCTGCAGAAGAGCCAGCTTGTTGGCAGAACCATAAACAAATAAGGTGGTCTTAATCCAGGTTGTTGTAATATCATGTTTAACTAGAAAAGGAAATGCAGGATGGCTGTGGGTGGGTATGTTTGTGGATTAGAGGTTGGTGATCTGCCCTGAGTGAGTACAGGCAGTTTGGTAGCTGTAGGTTTAACAAATCCATAATGATTAGATTTGGCCAAAAATAGATGGGATCCTATGGGAGGAATGAGGGCTGAATAAACAACAACTAGACGAGAGCAGGTCAGTATGTCTGCAGATTGATACTTTGGGATGCAGTTTGGAGGTTGGAGGTTAAATGAAATCATGTGGGTTGGATGTAACCAAAAATGAATAGGACCCTATGGGGAAAACGTGGGATGAAAAAAAAAAGGACAAACAGACGAGTGGGGCTTAAACCAACACGACAGTCATAGTAGGTGGTCCACCGTAAATCAGTGTATGCAAAACAGTGTCTGTCGGCTGAGCAGAAGTACAGTAGATTGGCATGCACTCTTCCATTCTACTCATTCTCTATGGGGATAAAAAATCCAGAAAAAAAATCTGTTGTATTCTAGAATCTGTGCATCTGATACTTTGCAATGCGCAACCATTATGATGAATAGAGTTACAGAACAACATAAAGATGAAATCACATAACTCCATTGCTAGCCTAAGTATTAGCTCTAGTGTTAGTTTAGCTGAGAGGATTACTCAGACCGGGACAGTCTGCTGGCTTAGCGTACACTGACATGGAAATATGACTTCTATGTCCATTTAGTGAGCTCTAAATTGGCCTGCACTTACAAATAATCAGTTCTTAGACACTGAGCATCTAGTGAAGGCAGTGATGAACTTCTGTCACAGGTACTCTGTTCCTCTACTGCACTTGCTAAGCTGATATGGATGCTGCCAGGTGGCCTGAGCTGACAGTTTGACAGGTATTGGAGCAGTATTAGGGGAAGTGGGACAGTCACAGTGTGACGAGTGGTCTTCATCAGTTCCTCATTAGGCTGAAAGTTCTGCTTTTCTTTCTGTACTTCTTGTGCAGCTGGGCTCAGCTTGTTAGAAGAGAGTGCACTCATGGGCAGAGCATGAAGAGGTCAGCTGCAGACAAATATGCATAAATAATGCACTTCAAGTGTTTACCTTCGTCTCTAGAAGCTCCAGGATCTTGCGCTTGGCCTCGAGGACGTTGTCTCTCTTTCCTTCCACTTTTACATGAGGATCTGCAAAAACAGGCAGAGTTTAAAGCACACGAAGTTTGTTTGCTCTTTTTTAGCTACGTCATTCGGCTTCCTCAGATCAATGCGATGCCATCCCGCACAGTCCTGCACCGAAACCCGGAGCAGCTGGAGGGCAGCCTAATGAAAGAAAGCCGAGACGTCCGACAGAGAGCAGTCTGGAGCGGCTGAAATCTGACTGCCGTATGAGATGAGACTTCTCTCACCTTTCTTCGACTTGGCTCCAATCTTCAGCTTCGATGGCCATTTCACCTGAGTGTTAGTTTCCCTCATTATCTGAGGAGACAGAGGTGCGAGCGTGAGAATGTGTGTGTGTGCAGGGAGTGTTGGAGAGATATATATATGTGAGAGAAAGAGAAAGAGAGAGTGAGACAAAGGCAGGTGTGTGGGAAAGAGAAGGGACAACATGTCCCCTCAATACAGACACTTTCAACAGTGACAATACACCATTAGCATTTCAAAGCAGCGCGTTATTACCCCTGCAAGACCGACACTGAGTCCACAGCCAAGGCACTTCCAGTGACATGAATAGACAGCACAGTAAAGTTTTGCTGTCAATGGAAACTTTAAGGAACGAGAGACGCTTGGAGTTCTTAGAAGGCCAAAATCACAGAAAGACTAAAGATCTTAGCTTGTTTTTGAATTAACATCATAACGCATTACTGATTAATAAAAAAACTGTTAGTATTTTAATAAAGCCTCAAACTAAAAAGGCCACTAAAGTATTTATAATATATATATTTTTTTTTGACCTGTTGAACCACACACGGCAGTGCAGACTGACGCCTGGCTGCTCATACACTGTATGCTCTATGTGAGCCCTGCGTTCAGGTCATAAAAATAATGTAAATATTTATGTCTTATTACAAGTATTGAAGATCCAAGTAGTAAAAACCTTCCAAACTTTTAATTAAAGTTTATGTAAAGATGGCTTGTTTTAAATGATTTGCAAGCATTTCTATTGGTCTATCATCATAAAATGGAGATATGTGGTGTTTTTTGGACAGCAATGAGATGAAGCGTGACCTATCCACTCATGTGCTATAACATAGTTACAGCAATACTAATATTAATCATGACTAATTAGTTCAAATATTGAGAGCCCTGATTTACTTTGACCCACTACTTGGCCTACATCAAACCCCACCTGCCAGAGTATTTAGACTGAACTGCATTCTGGATAGTGCAATACATACAGGGCAACCAATCAAAATAGAGGGTATTTACATATATCAGTCTTAAAGGAAGATTACCAAATGTAGGATAACTGTGTATAAACCCACACAGTTATCAGGTAGACAGTAGTGAAGAACATAATACCTAATCAAAAGTAGAATATGCACCCCTCAATTCTTTTACTGTCTTATCATCCATCTCTCTAAATACTTACCTTTTCAAAGAACTCCTCTCCAGTCAGGCTGGTCCCTTCTGCAGGGCCTGCACAAACATATGAAGAGGTACATTTCAAACAACACTTATACTAATAAATTCCACAGAGAATCCTAGATATTTTCATCTAGTAACAACAGAATCATTGTATTGCAATGAAACTAATGAAAGTACTATGCATTTGAGTTTAATTCCTATAAAGACACAGTAGACCCTAAACCAGAGCACAGTCTAAGCAAGGTGTGAAACGCAGGGGGTCCCGCATAGACCTTCGCATTTAACCCATCCATACAGTGAAACACCCACATGCATGCACACACATTTGTGAATACACACAAGGGGCAGTGAGCACACTTCTCTGCCACGCTTGGTCTGCCAGTTCAGGGGTTCGAACCAATGACCACCTGGCCCCTGTCCTTCAGCTAAATGCCCCTAATTGTGTTATACATTACTGGGAAAGGTGTCCTCTGTGGTAACTGTATGCTATCATGGTAACTGTATGCTGCATTTATAAATTAGGCTAAAAAAGCAGCATTAATTTAAAGCAACACTGTGTAAGATTTGGTGATTTGGCGACCTCTCTGGTGTAAAGATGTAATTTCATGCGATGTACAGGTTCGGACACCTTTCCAGAGTATATATATCTGATGCCTGCAAGGGTGTTAAAAGTGTATTCAAAAAACGCTCAGAGAGAAAATTTGGAGAAGGACATAGTTTATAGAAGATCACCATCATATAACATCTATTAAAATCTTACTTTTTTACATATGAGTCTGTGTGCATGTTAAGGCATTGTTCTATGTTCTGTGAAATAGGTTGTAATGTGTAGGAGAACAGAGAAGTCAACACAAAGATTTACACAATGAGTTGAAATACAAGGACAGGCAGACAAATGTGTGTGACTGTGTGTGTGTGTGTGTGTGTGTGTCTGGGGGGGTTAAAGTTAAACACAATGAAAGGGCACAGCTCCACACTGACATTTACAGGGTTAGGGTGAACATCCCTCTCTTTTCTTCTCCCTCCTTCTCATCTCCATGGGTTACGCTACCCTGCCACCAGGAATGGCCCAACTTAGCAGCGTGTGTGTGTGTGTGTGTGTGTGTTCTTGTGCAAGAAAAGAGCCAAAAGCCAGTTCTGAGAAACAGCGTCAAGCAGCAAAGGCATTTAACTAATGACAATGCTGACGCAAAACCATCCCCCACTGAAAACACAACCACTTTCTGGAAACGGGGGCGATAAGTCACAGGACCGCATCCAGGAAAGGAAGCTAATCGTGAGACAGCACACGCAACAGCGCAGCACAAACCTGTCAATGCCCCGCGTGTCAGTTCAGCCCAGATAACACTCAGCCTACTCAACATTCGAGTGATCAGCTCCCGACTAACTTCCATTCTTTTCACATAACTGAACATCAAAGCAGCGCCAGAGACAACTCTGTCCCGGCATGTGAGACTGAGACGCTTCTTCAAAACTCCAGTCCCCTCATCAGTCGCCAAGCTGCTTCTCCACGATAACACACACGCTCGCCCCTTCCTGAGACAACTGACGCAGGCCCGAACAGAGCCTGGAGGCGAGCCTAAACACCAGCATTAGCACAGAACAGCCATCATTTGCTCAGGGCAATCTCCGAGCAATAACGTTTGGCGGCCGCGACACGACTGCAGAATGTCAAACCTTTTCATCAGGTGCCTTTAAAATGCCAACATCAATCAAACGGAGGTAATGGCAGGTCTGCTAACAATCCAAGCAGAGCTCACAACTAATGATGGAATCGAATGTTTCTCTGGCTCTAAAGCGGAACCGCATAACATGGACTAAACACCAGAACGATTGATAACGATTACTACTGCAATACATCTGACAATATATCGTAAAAAAAAAATCACATCCTCGAATACAATCCCATAGCCAACAAAGTTTTGACCACCATTGTTTACATTTGTTTACATGAATAACTTTAAGGTTTAACTTCAACTATGTATGTTAGTTGGATTATATAGACTACAGCAAAAAAGCTGGTTCCATAACTATATGTACACTCAATGGTCACTTAAATAGCTATGTCCATTTTATCAGCTCCACATACCATATAGGAGCACTTTGTGGTCCATTTCTCTGTATTTGCATGATCAGGACCCCCACAGGAGCAGCTATTATTTGGATGGTGTGCTGGTGTGAGTGAATCAGACACAGCAGTGCTGCTGAAGTTGTTCAACACCTCAGTGTCACTACTGGACTGAGAAGAGTCCACCAACCATAATTAGCGACCACTGATGAAGGGCTAGAGGAACACAAACTGTTCGGCAACAGATGAACTGCTGTCTCTGACTTTACATCTACAGGGTGGACCAAAAGGTAGAGGTGTCTAACAGAGTGGACAGTGAGTGGACACAACTCCAGTACCACTGCTGTGCCTGATGTACTCACAACAGCACAAGGCATTCTAACACACCACCACAACCACAACCACCACCACTATGTCAGTGTCACTGCAGTGCTGAGAATGCCCCATCACCCGAATTACACCTGCTCTGTGGTGGTCCTAAGCTTTGTTTAAGGGGGTAAATGTGGGATACCAAGTGAAACGTCTCACAGAGTGTGTGATTCATTACAGAGCTCATTAAATCAGCCCTAAGGCCAGTATTGCAAAGCTAATTACCAAACAACATATTGCACAGGCCTAACATGTTATTGTCAGAGCACGACTACTCAATTAAAAGAAAACAAGATAAAAAGCAGAACTTCTCACTCTCTCACTCTCTCTCTCACTTTCTCTCACCATAAAGCATGGTCTCTAGTTTCTTCCTGTCTATGCGGAACCGCTCCTCTATCCAGTCTGCACATGAACGCTCCTGGTTCTTGGACTCTGACTCCATCTCATAGCTTGCGCCTTCATCCTCCTCTTCCTCTTCTTCCTCCTCTGCACTCTTGGCCGGTATTTGGATGTCTTGCTCCACGTCTATGTCTGGAGCCTCTCTTTGGTTCTGTTGGGGCCCGGAGCTGGGCTCAGACTCGTGGGCTTCAGGCATCACAGGGTCCATGGAGGTGCCCTTCACTCCGGCTGCCGTGGCTAAAGTGTGTTTGCTGGGGGAGAAAGTGAGTGTGTATACACGACAGCGTGACCACGGCAACCAGAAAGAAGAGGGGGGGTTGGAGACACCCCTACCTCTCTACAGCATCTCACACACACAAACACACAGTGAACAGAGAAAAGGGGGGCACCAGTCCAGCAGAGTTTATCACATACTAAAAAGTTGCTGCAATACTAGAAAGAAAAAGTGCCATTAAATAGAACGTGAGCAGCTTCAGAGGCTCAGATGGTCATTCAGACGTTTCCTTCAGGAAGAGTAAGACCTTCCATAGAGCCAAACACATTTTATAAGGCAAGTATGATGATAATAAAAAATATGTATATACACATTACAGTACAAAACATAGGACACGTAGGTATGACAGGTATAGGTATGTAGAGATATAGGTATAATATAGGGTTGTAGAACTTTGGACACACCTCCAATGTCATGTTTTTGTTTATTTTCTATCATCTACAAACTGCTGGATGTTTTAATGTACAATTACTGTTATTTAAATTATATCTTTTGGGGAAAACATTAAATGTGGCCTGTGCAAATCATCTGGCATACTTTGTAGCAGAGATTTTTCCCCCCAAGCATGTTAAACACTGTCACTTGGAAAAGTCAACAAAATCTACAATTTAAGCATCTAAATTATTTATTTGTGTACAATTTGATTATTAATTTGTTCTTGCATTGAAAAACATCCATGGTTTTATAAATAAAACATACGAGCACTGCATTATAAATATATCTGGCACTTCTCGTTCAGAACTCGGCCTGAATCGCTGTAATAATACTTTCTGAAAATAACGACCATATTCAGAACTGACAGCGCAGTGAACTCAAGTCACCTGACTTCTAATAAACTGAGGCCGCTGCGCTGCTGTTAGAGACATTATAGATTAATGAATGCTAAACACAGCCAAAACAAATTCCTGCACATGCTGCCCGAGTCGCTCCTGACCAGCGGAATGTGCCATTTTCTTTTCTTCCCGAAACTGAGGTGGTGAACCCCACCGGCTTTTAATAAAGACCCCACCCCCCAACACACACACACACACACACACACACACACAGTTTAAGGACAAGAAGAGGACTTGAGATTCCTGGCTTAAAGGGGAGGGGGGAGTTGTTTCAAAGATGGACTACCGAAAAAGAAAGTGAGGGAAAGAGAGAGAGAGATAGGGAGATCGGGAGAAAGAGAGAGAGACAGAGAGACAGGAAAAAGAGAGAGAGAGAGAGAGAGAGAGAGAGAGGAAAAAGAGAGAGACAGAGATGGAGAGAGAGACACAGAAAGAGAGAGAGAGAGGTAGAGACAGAGACAGAGTGAAAGAGAGAGAGAGAGAGAGAGAGAGAGAGACAGAGAGAGAAAGACAGAAAGAGGAAAAAGAGAGAGACAGAGATGGAGAGAGAGAGACAGAGAGAGACAGACACAGAGAGAGACAGAGACAGAGACAGAGAGAGAGAGAGAGAGAGAGAGAGAGAGAGAGAGAGAGAGGGAATGAGAGAGAGAGAGAGAGAAAGAAAGAAAGAGGGAAAGAGAGAGAGAGAGAGAGAGAGAGAGAGAGAGAGAGAGAGAGAGAGAGAGACAAAGACAGAGAGACAGAGAGACCTACTGTTTGTCTCTGTTGCCCAGCAATATGATTTAGTGAAACAGAGAAGGTCATAAAACAGGGGCAATGGGAGGTTGAGGGGGTGGGGGGTGGGGGGTCAGGGGGCTGTTCCTTTAACTGTCCTTATACTTTTTTTTTAACATGAAAATAATAAACGACAGTAAGGTGCATTAAGGTTTCTTACTGTCTGTCCTAACATCTTATGCAACACACCATCATCCTGTACAGCAGAGCAGTCTAATACCGCCCACAGAGGGCAGCACTGTCACCCAAAAGCTGGAGCAGACTCACAGTGCTGTGTGTATATGCTGTCCAAAGAAAACCAAGTATCCCCAAAATTCTGACTTTACAAGAGAAGACAACAACAGTCTTCTCTTTCAATGTTAGTCAGAGTTATACTGGAGCATTGCTATTGGTCCATTCCTCAGGAAACAGGTGCTGTGTTCCAATAACAAAGAAAAACACAAATACAAACAGCTCCAATGTGCAAAACAATAGAACACAAACACACATCAGACAGTAAACATTAGACAGCATAGACAGAGATTAAATTATTAATATAGATTTTAAAAAAGTAAGGATACAAATCTAGAAGTATAAGAAATATTGCAGAGTATATACAGTTGTACATTGTTTACTGTGGTGGTATTACTTACATTTAACAGGAAGTGTAAACAGGACAGTAGTGAACATTTATAAAGTGCTCAGTGTTAGCTGGAATACTACTTTGTTTAGACGGTGTGTGTGCGTGTGTGTAACAGTCCTGGTAGTCTGATGTGGTGTATATTGTGGATTGTGTTCAAGAAATAATACACTTAGTATCTTCTGAGTAATAAGCAGTACAATAATAAACTGTGACTTAGTAGAGACATATCTCAAGGTATTGATTTTCTTTTGTTTTTAACGCTGACTTGGTATCTCAAAGTAATTACTTATTTTTTAATAAATGAGTTATGTTATCTTATTTTTAAAAAAAATCTAACTGGTTAATCAGAAATAACATTTTATATAATAACGTATTATGTCAAAACTTTTAACAACTCAAAATATTAAACTAATGTAACAAATAATTGAGAAAATACATAATTGTAAAGCAATATTTTAAGAAAACAAGTCATCATTTTGAGATATCAAGTCTGATTAATTAATAAACTTTTGAGTGTGCACACTGTTAGGAAGGAGCGTGTACCATCTTCAGGTCATTTTCTTGGTCTGCTGATCTGGTGAAGTAGTGTCCACCCCCACGAGGAAACGACTCCAGTATGAGTCACTGTACGAACGCCATAGCCTACACACAGCCTACACTGTAGCAGGTCTAAAAGCAGGGCTTCCACTCTGGGGGTGGAGTTTGATGAGTGGAACACAGGCACACACACGCAAACTGCATTCTCATCCATAACGACTCTGCTGTGATGAGCTATATCAACGAGTATTTATTCAGGTAATTAATACAGAGGGCATCATCTCTGATCCAGCAAACATCATGACTGTACTTATTCTGTTGCCAGCCAATGTCTGCTGTGTCTGATCCACACATACCTGTGCAACACAAACTAACACACCACCTCAGTGTCACTGTTGGGAATGATCCACCACCCAAATAGTACCTGCTCTGTGGTGGTCCTGCTAAAAATGATACCAAGAATCAGATGGACTACAGTTTGTCAGTGTAGAACTACAGGGTGCTCCCATACGGTCAGTGGAGCTGATAGAATGGACAGTGAGGTAGGTCCTAATTAAGTGGCTGATTATTGTGCACTGTTTGGGTGAAGTAGTAACAGACTGCATAACTATGCATTAAAGAAGGAGTATGAAGGCGTATACAAATTTAGACTTCGTCACTGGTGTAATTCGGACTTGATTCCTAGTTTTTCTTCTTTCTCAGAGGCTCATAAAGCTCAACTTACCACTCAATATGTATGGCGCTTAACTCATCATCAATGCAGAACTTCAAATTAAAAAAGAAAGCCTAAATAGTGGAACTTTACAGGCCATGTTAATAAAAAAAACCCCACAGAAACAGGTCAGAGTAAATCTACAGCAGCTTCTCATTCGTGGCCAGTATCAGTTATTAACGAGTTCATTCATCTAATGCTTTTAATTCAAACCAAGCAAGACAGTTTCAAGTACTGTGAAGTTAGTTCTATACAATAACACCGATCACATGTTTTTATAGTTGTGTTGTTTATTGAGAACTCAATTCAGAACAAATAGGGGTCGCTTCAGACCAGTGCAGTAAGTGTTTCTGGGCACTAGAGGGCAGCAGGCACAGCCACAAAGTTGTATCACAAAGTGAGTCTGAAATCAAAACTGATCTTGTTAACCTTGTTAATTAATGTGTGCTGTATTATTGAGCACAGTTCATTAGACTGTATCAATTAAAACACTCTTCTGCCATCCTTAAGTAATCACAGCACTGGAGTGGAAAGCACTGTGATTTCTGATTCACGCTGACTGTAAAGACTAAACAAATACAGCTGTTACACTTATTATACTCAGACTATATTATTAATATTAATTAATTAATGAATATAGCTGTTTTAGCCACAAGTTTCAAGCTTACAGGAATTCAAAAGTGTTTATTATTCATTTATTTATTTATTGTATTTGTGGACTTTGAATTTATTCCATGTATTATGAAGGTTTTGTATAATATTGGGATGATATTGTTTGGCTCTCTTATAGTAAACTGTTAACAGTTCTGTTGTCTCCATAATTCATTAATTTAACCAAAACATTTGGTAATATTTCTTTTTTTGGTTTCCAGTTTAGAGAAGAAAGATAATACTCGTTAATACCTGAAATGTTGCAAAAACCTACATTGGAAGAAAAACACATTTACTTAAAGATGTCACTCATGTTAAGAGGCTTTTAATAAATTTAACATCAGTTCTGAAATGAAAAATAACAATAATAATAACAATAATAATTATAATAATAGTAACTACAGTGGCAAACTTTGCCATAACTAAAAACTCCACCTCTATGGTACTGCTAATGACGCTAGTAGGATGTTAATAGTTTGTTAACGTTAAGCTAACAGTAATTTGCATGAACATTTCTTTGGACATTCTTGATCGAACACAGAGCTTCTAAAAGATGATCCATGTTTTACTTGAAGATTGTAATTGTAATTAGACATATTAGCATATAATTGACCTTGAAGCAGCTTCACAGTGACACTCTCTGCGAACGCAAGAGAGAAAGAGTGAGTGCGAGAAAGAGAGTAAGAGAAAGACAGACATTTGATCTTAAAGACTACCCATGTTTGACTTGAAGCTTGTAATCAGACATATTAGCATATAATTAACCTTGTAAGAGCGGCCTGGTGTAAAGCTGCTGCCTCTGTTTTCCATTTCTAACAACACACTGATTAGGTTGCTGCTCATATTCACAGCCAGTGGTCTATACAGGACTTCCAGAAGGTCCAGAGTGAAAGTCTTTCTCACAAAACCGGTCCTGTAAAATCTCCTTACCTGAAAGCTGTGGTGAAGGGACCCCAAGTTACAAGTTTAGACATGAATTTCTAATTGATAACATGTCAGAATTAAATTATTATATAAAGCACTTTGAATTATATATATTTTTTATCATGATTTTGATCTTGCTTGCAATTTGAGCAGAAAGACGATGGAAGCCTTTTTCAACTGTGCCAGTCCACCTTAAATGCAACAGCTTGAACAGGTGCCAAAATATAATAGCAGTGTGATTTAAGGTGGAACGGAAAATTGGCAAAACAAGTTTTTGAATAGTAACATTATCTTTAGCACAGCTTTAGTTTTAAGTTGTTAGTTTGCTCTGAGCACTTCATTCTGAACAACTTCTCAAAGCCTGGACGATATCGAGCAGCGTTGCTCAGAATCACTGAGACTGTGAGAAAGTTTCAAACTGAGTAACAACTTTAATTTGTTGATGTTGAGACTGAAAGCTAGTGATGTGTACAGAGAACATTAGCTACCAGCAAACCTATAGTGAATAAGGTTAACATAGCTAACAAAGACCCCTAGCTTATTTAAACAGAGGTTCATTTTACTCTCCTTCCTCTGTCTATTCTGATATGTCGCTTCTGATTATCACGGTGTCTCGTTGTAAACCAGCCAATCAGAGCAGAGCTCATTCAATTATTCATGAGTTCACCAAAAAGGGGTAATAGCTCAGAGTAAGACATAGCACATTAGAGAGAGAGAGAGAGAAAGAGAGAGAGAGAGAGAAGGAGAGAAAGAGAGAGAGAGAAGAGAGTGCGAGAAAGACAATGAGAGAGAAAGAGAGAGAAAGACAGTGAGAGAGAAAGAGAGAGAGAGAGAGAAAGAGAGCGAGAAAGACAGTGAGAGAGAAAGACCGTGAGAGAGAGCGTGAGAAAGACAGTGAGAGAGAGAGAGAAAGACAGTGAGAGAGAGAAAGAGAGAGAGCAAGAGTGTGAGAAAGTCAGTGTGAGAGATAGAGCGAGAGAGAGACAAAGCGAAAGAAAGAGTGTGAGAAAGACTGTGAGTGAGAGAGAAAGACAGAGAGTGAGAAAGACAGAGAGAGAGTGAGAAAGACAGAGAGAGAGAAAGACAGAGAGAGAATATATAAAACAGAATAGAAGAGAGAAAGGTGTAGTAATTATTGCAGCCTTTTTATTACATCTTCTGTTAAACTGCAGCTGTAGTGGCACCACAGCCAGGCCACACCGCCCGGGCTTTCAGAGTTCAGATGCACTTAACAGTATTCAAAGTGATATCAGACTGAGGAGAACATGTAAAACAAAGAAATTAAAAAATAAATACAGATAAAAAAATAAAAACAGGCAAACAAAAACAGAGACAAGATTACATTTTCATCTAAGCCTGCAATTTAGTCACTTATAACCTGAAAGATAATACGGGTTAGTGGTTATTACTCCATATCCAACCATTCCCACTCTCCTCACAGATTATCAGACTCGTATTTACACTGTAAAAAGCTGTGCTTTCCGTGGATGAGAGGTCATTAATATGCAACATCTGTGTGTTAAAACATCATTAGCAGCCCTGGACCTGTTTCCCAAAAGCGTACCGGCAGCAGGGGATACGACCCCACTAACACTTACTGCGCTTTTATCACAACAGTAACGTCGACTCATTACTCAGAATAAAGTGGGCGTGTACAGTAAATCATAAGAAAACAGGCACAGAGGGGAAAATACACAGTACACTTTCCTGAAGAAGGCAAAGAACTTTTCTATGGGAAGCTTTAAATCCAACACTCATGCAATTACACACAAAAAAATGATCATTTTAAAGACTTCCATTTTCTAATGCGCCAACTTCAGCTTCCAATTAAACCCATTCATTCTGGAAACTCTGGGAGTGAAATGAGGACAAGCTTAATTCCACCGCTCATGGATGAGCGCTGCAAAACAGGATCAGCCATTTAAAATGTTTAAAGTATTTCAAACTGAGGCTCGCAGAAGGCCCATAGCTGAAGAGAGAAGCTTTTCAGACCCAAAGCTCACTGCATTAGAGGGTTGCCTTCCAACTGACAGCGAAGGGGTGATTTGAGTTCATTTGGAAGAATCAGCTCCAGACTAAGCAGCATGTTCTTATTTCAGGTTATATATATTGTCGCTGTTATATAAACTTGTGTCCATACATTGTCTAAATTACTTATTACATTAAATTATATCGCATTAAAGGGGAATGTTTGCACAATTAAATGGGTAAGATGTAAACAAAGTCAGAGTGATTTATGTGGATACCTCCACTCTAGAGAAACAGAGTAAGACGTGTTCACAGTGGTGGTTATAAGAACCAAACATCTGCAGAGCTTAATGTCCCTAAAAGCCTCCACGCAAAAACAATCATTACATAACATGGCTACAGATACACAGCCTGACGCATTATCTAAATCACCATTGCTATTTCATAGTCTTCAACGCTCTATATAAAAGCTCAGAAGAGGAGTTTGTTGGATAGTAAATAAACTGGCTGTATTTGTTTAGGATACATTGTGATGTCTGGTTCCTATCAACACCGCTGGAAAGAAATCACTGTAGGCTATTTCCACAGAATGGTGTACTGTACCTCAAACCACTGATTAACTTTACTAATCTTAGTGATTTAAGTATGTAGACATTTTGAAAAAACAAACAAAAAAATCCCTTTAATGTACATTAAGTTGAGTTCCTATGAAGTTTCCTATTTGGAGATATGCAGAGTTACTAAGACAGTGACAGTACACTACTGCTCAAAGGTTTGGGCTCACAATAGTAGTAATAATGATGATAATAATGATAATAATAATGATGGTTGTTCAGTAATGACTCATACAGTGTTGACTAAAATGTTATAAACTAGAGACCAAAACTTTAACCAATACTTTATTTACAGTTTACAACATTTTAGGAATAACAAAGTTAGAACATGTCAAAAAATAAAAAAATATTAAACAACATATAATAATAGATAATTTCCTGTTTATTGAATTTACTTAAAAAATCCATGACCCCAAAGCTTTTGAGCGGTAGTGTAGATTCCTTCCAATAGAAAAAGCACAGACATCGCCATGTTGTATTAACTTTAGATTCCTGTACATTTATGCTCAAACCTCATCTGGTAGTATGCATCCATCTGTTTGATGACCTTCCCCACCAAATCACGATGGTTTGACATGTGTATGTAAAACAATTACAATCAACCGAAAGTCAAAAATAAAACAAAACAGAGAAAAACTAACTGAAACACTTCTCTCCAACAGTCCACATTCAACCAGGACCGATCTGAAACTGTAATTATGGCACTTAAAATTAATTTATTTCAATGAAAAAACATTTTTAGGATTGAAAAAAGTCTGTAGACAAATACCACATTCCCATACTGAAACCAGTCTGTGTAGAAACCTGTTTACCTTTTTCTCCCAACAAGGATTTGTACTCATCACAGTGCGTAAGTGACAAGAATTAAGAGTTAAGAGTTAATACCGGAGGGAAAACTCTACATCAGCCAATATATAACTGCAGGCTTGTAGTGTTAGCAGGTGAAAGGCTCTGAGGAAGGCAGTTCTAGTACACTGACTTTTGTGCTGGGAAAAGAAATCTCCCACGTTTATGGCCTACACTGGTCTAAAAACATATTACCGCACCGTGATGCAATTGTACCCCTATTGGGCTCCATTCTCAGATGTATCATCTAAGAACAGGATGCTGGCCTTAAGGTAAATTGCAGACCACTTAACCGAAACCCTCAGATCTGAGCAGTGTATTCCCAGCCCAGGAAAAGCCCTCATCTGTTAAAACTAATTATGAACCAGAAGACAGTATGGGGTGAATCTGATTATTCCACTGAAGACAGGATGTAAGGAATTAGGTGGGAGGAAATACTAGCTCATATATACTTATAAAAATCAATAACTGGCAGGCTTTGTATTACATTATGATACATTCAATTTTAGTGTTGACGGCAGCTTCACTGCCTCGATATCATGCTGAGTAAGGGCTGTGTAACTGGTTCGTACGGTAAAGAACACAATGCAGTTACGTTACACAGAACCCTCAGTGTGTCTTTCCACAGCTGGCACTTTTAAAAACACGTTTGCTCTTCATATTACAGCCAAACCAGAGGTGCAGTTCATCAGTCTCTGTATGGCCAGTGGTCTTACTCCTTAATACAATGGAAGTTCATGGTCTTGGACATTCCTGTCGAATCAAATAACCGCTAGGAATGAGCTGCATCCTCATCTTCAAGGCGACTTGAGAGGTCCCTTATGATGTAACTGGAAATATATCTTTTTCACCCAAATGGATCACGTAGGCTGTACCATTCTGCCCCATAGGGGAGGTTGCTTATTTCATTTAGGGAACTACTGTGTCACATTCCAGCACATGATTCCAGAACTTCCAGAGACTTCATGTTACTCATTCTTGCCAGTGAGCTTCCATTTCATTGTAGTGGAGTTCCTCGCCCCTTATAACAACAATGGTACATCCCTCTTCAGGCAGATGAGTGTCGCTGAAGACTGCACCAATGTCAGACAGGGGGAGGCACATAAGGCTCAATGCTACCTGCTGTTGAGGAGCTCATCTTTGAGCCAACTGGGCAGAGGCTGTCCCATCCTATACAAGAGCTTGGACAGCTCAATGTTGTGATCTCTGTAGTACTCTCTCAAAAACAGCTGCGACTGAGAGAAAGAACAAGAAAGAAGGAGAGAAACAGTCAGAAGTTACAGGTAATTAATTTGACTAAACAAAAATATAATGTACAAAATACATACGCCAATAATTAGATATTAGAGTTCTGTGAACAAGCTGGATAAGACAAAAGGTACCAGTCGTACTTAATTCAAATGTTTTTTAATCATTTCAAAACAAAATAAAAAAGAGTATAATATAAAAGGGATGTGTAGTAACGGAATACATGTAACAGTTATAATCAAGATATGAAGAAAAAAAAAAAACTGTATGCGGTTACAGTTACATGGCGGTAATCAGCTTACAGGTAGATTACAAAAATGAATACATATTTATATAATTATTATATGATTTGTTTTTTTAGGCATGACTAAGACCTACATCTTCACAAAGTCATCTAAATTGCTTCGTATATCGCCTAAACCTTTTTAAAGCATCCGTTGATCCAAAAATCTACAGTTGACAGGATATAAATCAAAACACCTTGTGACTGTTAACCTGTTAGAACCTGGTAGATTTTAACGTTTAAGTGAGGTAACAGTAAACCAGATTTTAAAACCTGAAAATTATGAGATTATTAATTCATAGAATTTGTTTGCAGGGGTTGCTGAAACTGGTGAGAGTAATTTGTGGATGTCCATCCACAAATTGCATTGCAAACATGTTTAGTAAAGTATGATGCGCCAATATGAAGCCTCATGAGCAAGTTTAGGCTGCTTAGCAGAAACATTCTAACTACTTGTAATTATTGCAATATACTTAACACCATTTACACTGTTTATAAGTATACAAACAAATTATGCTGTACAAATCTGTCATCTTTATTTTAGAAGTATTTCCATATCTTTGTCATCCAAAAGATAAGAAGAGGAAAGGCCAAAAACTTACTTTACTTTTAATGTAAGTCAATGGAACCAGAATTTTTGGCCAAGTTGTTTCGGAGCATTTTTATTGGTGCAATCTTTTTTTTCCCCCCCACATAAACAAATGATGCCATTTCACTACATTGTTTGATCACTGACTGTTAGTTTGAGGCCCAATATGAGCTGCTCCACACTTTTCTGAAATGCCGATTCTTGAAAGTACATGAAAGTACAAATAGCACACACAAAGCCCAGACAACTCTGTCGCCTATAATCTATGATTATGTTTTATAAACCAGATTTCCGGTTTGCCTTGTGTCAAGTTAAACTCTCGATGATAAAGCTTCCTAGAAATGTTTTTTATTTTGGCTTTATTTAATTATATGCCTTTAAAAGACAAGCAATCTAAAAGTAATGGAAAGTTATCCGATTAGGTTATGATTACAATTGTTTAACAAGGTCATCAGTAATCTGTAATGGAATACATTTCTGAAGTAACCTTTGCAACCCTGCTAATGTATAACAGACTAAGCGCTGGCCCTTTGATAGGAGACCTTGCACAGCAGGATAAGATTATCAGCCTGCCAGCACACTCCTCATCTACAGCTCCATGTGACAAATGTCCGGGGTCAGCGAAGGTTGCATGATACAGGCAAAGATACTGTACCTCTGAGTCCATATCTGCGTATCTCTTTCCTTTACTCTTCCCCAAACACTTCGTCTTCCCTCCCTCCAGAAGCTGACACCAAAATCCTTTTTTAGGATCAAACCTGTACAGAGCATCACAGCACATCTGATTCAGTTCACGAGTTCATTCATATTTTATAACATTTCATTCTGACTGTATTAAATCCACACACTGCAAGGTGTGAAGGTTTTTCATATGAGCTTTTATATTTGTGTACTTGAGTTTATATATATATATTTATATTTGTGTACTTGAGTTATATATATATTCATTAAAGCTTTTTCAAGAAAAACATGCATCTCCATTGTTGTTGTTTTAAATTTGTTTTACATCATTTGATTGGACCAGCTGCTGTTTACATTAAGCACAAATTCCATTATGTATGAACCAATAGAAATGCTTCAACTTTTATAAACTATTATAAAAAATCTGCACCTTTTGAATGATGAACTTCTCTGTCCTCTCCTCTAATTGCTCCTCTAATGTTTTTCTTTGGACAGTGATGTTAAGTTATTGTTTGTATCTGAAGCTCTGACGATAGAAAGATGAATAATTATCCGACTCAGCTCACAAAGGGATCTATGATTATACCATGAGCTTGGCCATGTGTCAATTAGAGAGAACAAAAGTGAGAAGAACTGTTAATTGTCATGATGGTCGTTTCAAATGCACAATGAGTCACCAAAGAACAAGATTTCTAAAAACTACAGCTAAACCAAACTCTATGAAGACAAACTCCACAAATGAGCTCCTTTGGTTAGCCTCGGACATGACTCCCGCTGTCACTGTGCCGCAGTTGAAAGAGATGAAAGCTGACAAAAACTAATGTGCATACTTAATTTACATCCATCCATCATCTTTCGCTTTATCCTGCTAGTCGGGGTTACAGTGGGGGAGGCATACTATGGCCAAGTCGCCAGTCCATCACAGGGTCAACACACACTCATGCACACGCTCACAACTACAGGCAATTCAACCTAACATGCATGTGCCTGGACTGTGGGAGGAAACCGGGGTACCCGGAGAAAACCCATTCAAACACCGGCAGAACATGCAAACTCCACACAGAATGACCAGGACTGGGAATTGGTCTTAAACCTGCTCGTCTCTGCTGCATCATTGCATCTTATTCTAAATCTGTCCCTCGGTTTAGGCTATTTACTATGGGTGGCAGATCTTTCAGTGTTGCTGCCCCCACTCTTTGGAAAGCCCTACCTCTTTCTATTTGCTTGTCTTCCTTTGTTTCTGTGTTTGAATCTCAGCTCAAGTCCCACCTTTTCTCTTCTTTAACTTTAATCTTTCTTTCCCCTCGTTTGTTCAGCATCCTTGGCTTTGTGAAAGGGGTTTTATAAGTGCACATATTATTATTATTTATTATTAAATCAGATACATTTCCTTGCCACTCATTTACCCTAACTGCTTCTCAGTTCTAGACAAGTTATAGTATTGAACTTAGTATAAGTGAGTACCAAATAATATAGCAGTGAACTTACGCCAGGATCTTGTGGTAGTTGACGGTGTTGGCTAGTCCCAGAAACTTCTGCACCTTGTCCATGACTGATGCTGGTTCAGTTTTCAGCATCTGCCCATCCACAACCATGATCTAAACAAAAAATAAAATTATTTATCCTTCAATTATTTATCCTTGAAGCACGACTAAAGCATTACAATAAAGTTCTAGGCTTACGCACTAAAATATAAAACACACACACATACCTGACTGGAGTGGTAGTGTGTGAGCCATCGTTCCAGGTGGACTGCGTACCAACCTGGCACCAGACATCGGCTCTGCAGAATACGCAGCTTCACAGGAGCATCGTGGGACGCGGTGATGACATCATGGAAAGAGTATTTCAAAGCCACTGGGTCATCATGAGCTCTCTGGTGCTGAGAGGGAAGAAATATGTGAATAATGTGCAATAAGTCAGTAGGGCATCCAGACCTTGAAGTATATATACACAGCAAGAGTGGGTCTGATTTTAGGCTGAACACTGAAACAGAACCTTCTCTGGGACTCTGGGTCGAATACGAACAATAAAAGGGAACCTAAACATTTCTACAGTTTTTCAAATGCCCTTTAGAAACATACAAAAATATCAAAGATCAAATCTCAACACAAGAACTCAAACCTAATTATTTAACAGCTTTACTGGTCAGTCAAAGGGATATAGTACAGTATATTAAAGCTGCACTTCGAAAGATTACGGATTTAGGACCTGACTCGTGAAAATGTAATTGCACACAATGTGCAGAGGAACTTTTTGTATAAGGGGTTGTGCTTCACACCACTACGTGTGCAATAAAAAGAGTATTTAAAGAGAACGCTGTTTTAGGTTAATTATCTACTATTATCATTATCATATCGTCATTATTATAATGTTGATATAACATTTGAGACCTAGGCTTCAAGATGGACCCCTTTTATTGAGGCTGTGCGTAGTGACAATATGTAAATCTTATGATGTGGTTTTGCAACATTTCGTGTTTTGTTCCTCTTTGTCTCTCTTTTGACTCTAATTAGATGCTGTGTGACGTCCTGTTTTTCCTGCCATGTGATTGGCTGATTTCTTCGGCACTGGCTATTAAAAGGAGTTTTTTCTGATTCAGTCCCGTGACATGCTTCGTCTATATATATATATATATATATATATATATATATATATATATATATAATTATTTACATGCTTCGGGCAGCCATCCTCCTGCCAGTCCAATAATTATATATATATATATATATATATATATATATATATATATATATATATATATATATATATATATATATATATATATATATATTTTTTTTTTTTTTTTTTTTTTTGTGAGGCCAAGCATATGTTTGGGCCATTTTTGTAAATTAATTCTTGAAGGATTGTAGGCCTTGTAGGCCTTGAAGTCACTCTGAAAAGAGAGATCCTTCTTTTTCTTATATTGAGAGTACAAAATCTTAAAGCAAACCAAAACAAACCCTATAAACAAAAAACCTTGTACTAGCAATTGTAATTTGTTAGTAGTGTTTTTTTCCTTCTTTAATTAAAACAAATTATATTGGTCTGGTCTGGTAGTTGAGCAGGCAGTCTCGTTTTCTCTCTCTTGTTGCTTCTTACCCTTAGACTAACACGAAATCAGATTTGAGGCCTACTTCAAAAAATAAATAAATAAATCAGGCTTTACAGGAAAACCTACAGCAGTGCTAAAAAACTGATGCATGCAAACCTGGCATATCACGATATGAGGAGGAAGAGCACTTCTAATTAAGTATTAATGACAAACACTTGTTTCTGGGTAACATTTGGCAGTTCTAGTTGCTTAGGAGATGAAGAAAAACAATAATGATCAGAGAGCTAGTGAGTCAGTTTGAGTTGAAGCTACTCTAACATCTGTAACCACAAACAATCCAAATATAACATTAACTAACGTCTGTCTTACATGGTGTGATGTGTACTGGTAGTCAAAACCTTTAGTGTCTCTTGTGTGTTTGGAGGTTTGTAGGCATATAGAAGGTGGTACCTGGTACCATGCGTAGGCTCTCTCTGCAGGGCTGATGAGTACAGTGATGATTTTAGCCTTTGGGAGCAGGGCTGCTGCTCTGGCTGCTGCTACTTCAGAGTCAAAGTAGCTAGCGCTCTTTTCAAAGTAGTAATCTGAGCTGGTGTTGGAGGGAAGAGGGAAATAATCCATGTACCTGAAACATACAAGCACAGACAAAGCTCCTAAGGTTTGCTCAAAATCAACATGCCTACTAAAAGCCTTTCTTGACAGAAAAACTGTTCAGGCGGGCCAGTTTTCAAACATGTACGACCATACATGAGTCCACAGCAGTCCAGTTATATGTTGCAACATTCACAAGCAAGCAAGCAAGTTAATTGTCCTACAGAGAACAAACTTAAATATCTGCACAATTTATCACACCGTTTAACAGATTGGCAAAAAATTATAAACATCAAATCTAAAATAAATATTGCACAGCCTAAATTTTGTGTTTTATTTTATTTTTCCAGTAGAATAAATACCGCACATAAATTAAAATGTGCAAAAGTGTTTCCTCTACGGAGAATACATTCACCTTTTTTAACTTAGTCAAAAAAACATTTAATCTCTTCAGTAAGATGCTCCTCTGTGTACTTATTTTTTACTTGTGCTAAAAGTTCAGTAGTAGAAAGGACAAAAAAGTGTTTACAAGTGCTACAGATGCTTCCAGGAGTACTGAGCTGAAAGCTGGACAGACGTAGAGAGTAGGGGAAATACAGACACTGCAAAAGCCTGAGTAAGCTTGCTCTACTATAATGTTTAAAATAAAAAGTACGTTTTTATGTAAAAATAAATATTTCAAATAATGTTAAAATCTAAGGGTATAACTAAACAATATAAATGTTAGGGGTGGAGGTAAATATCCAATATCGCAAGATTATGTTTACTGATACTGTATCGATTCTCAAAAATACAGTATCGATTATTAATTAACAGTTTACAGGCTGCACAGATTTCTGGCGGACAGTGAATCAATGTGTGATGTGTTTAAACCTTTGACCACTAGATGGCAGTGTTGTAATCCATTTTCAGCTCCACCCCAACATAAACAAGCCGCACAAGGGTGCAGTGCTATTGCAACCATTGGCAAACCTGTTCATATAGTGATGAGATTGTATATATCGCAATATATAGAATAGTGACTGCTGTATCACAAAACGTATTGTATCGCCAGGTTCTTGCCAATACACAACACTAATAGATGTGTAGTGACTGTGAGAAGTAACTGTAGAAATAACAGATATTTTCTTCTTTAACCTGAATGTCCTGCAGGTCCAGATGAGAAAGTGACTCACCAGTCTATTCCCCGGTGGTAGTTGTGCCCGTTGAAAAACTGAATCTCCTCAAATGTCTCTTTGCTGGGGTAGTTGCTGATGAGGTCAGGGTGCATGCCCAGGAATAGATACAGGGCTGTCGTCCCTGACAGAACAAGAAATGAAGAGAGGAAACAAGAAAGAAAAGTATTAAGGGGATGCAGGCAGCTAGGGTGCTGGGAGGGCTGCAGTACCCCCAGATTTCAGAATTGTTAAGAATTGTAATGGCTAAAAAGAAAATGAAAAATAATACAAGAACTGAATTTATATATGTAATACAAATATACTCAGTCAGAAGTTTGGGCACTCTAGCCAAACGACTAGACTAGCTAACACTTTCTCTACAGAGAACCACACTTCTGCACGTTTTAATGGGGGCTTGAAATGCAGAAACATTTTATATTAAACACTAAAACATGTTTAGAGATGAACGCAATGCTCCCTGTAGAAGATATGTTATTTTTACTCAGACTTTATTAACAAATCTTAATTTGACCAGAGGAGAATGTACATACATACATCACATGTCACACCAGTATAGAGGTATTTACATCTGCACTAAACTGAGATATTTAAATATAAGCAATATCTGTTCAAATAGCATCTATTTGAAAGACAACAACACAATACATAATGTACTAAAAAGACAGACTCTGATCAATACAACTTCTAAACTAATTTGCAAACATCTGTGATTGGCCCCAACGGCTCCCGGGTGCAGCACACAAGAAGTCCAGCAGGGGGAGATCTGGGCACTCACCTGTTTTCTGTGATCCGATTACAAGCAGCTTGGGGAAGCGATCACACGTTTTCTCCTTAGACCAGATATCTTTGTGTCGCTTATCCTCACAGGGGTTCTGAAAAAGATAAAAAAAAATAGCAAAAGAGAACCGAATGACTCTCTACACACTCTAAAGACACTACAGTGCCGTTAAACTATTAGGAGTTAGGATGGGTTTAGAAGAATTAGCATACTAATAGTGACTGTTTTGTCTCTAATAAAAATACACTGCAATTCCTAATAAATCAAGTGTGAATGGAGATTTTTAATACAGTATTTCATTGTTTTGCATTTACAGTCAAATGACAAAAAACTTTATACTCAAAAGCATGAATCATTTAATGATGACAGCCACAGACATACCACCACTGAGTCACCAGCCAGTTTCAAAAGAAAATACCTCCAGCTCATGCTGCCCGCACACTAACTCCAACAAAAGCACAGTGAGGCAAACGTTACTGTACGCTGCGGTTCATGAAGTCAATCAGACGGGAATGCAAATAAAAATTCCAGTTCTTTTGAAAGCATAATTTCTTGTAAATCACTAAAGAGCTGTTTCTGAAAAGACTAGGCAAAGTATGATTCAAAGACTGATTCCTAACAATCATGCAAAACCTGGTGGACCACCAAAACTGATGCCCTCTGATAACCTGAATGATGAACAGAACACAAAAAAGGACCTTCACATAATTCAGAAAATTTGTACTTGGTCTTAGATGACCTTTTAGCAGTCTCAAAAGAACGATAGAAAATGAAAACTATGTTTGAGGACACCAGATTTACAATACAGAGTTTAGAAGGAATCTGTATAGACTTGATTTCCTGTGGATTTCTCAGCTTTTCATGGCTGTATAACAAAACTGTGTTTTATATGGGTAAATAGGTTAAGACATATTTACACTTTATGCATACGTGGACGTAGGCAAATGGATAACGTTGGGGAACATTTTTGGAACTGACTCCAATTTCGAGTCAAGCTTTTGGAGTTGCTTGATTTCCAACAACCTGAAAATAACCTCTTTCTGAATTCCAGCCCTACCTGTTTGTTTGGCTGCTGTGTTCCAAAACAAGTACAGATAGTTAAAGGGCCCATATGCTAGATTGTGGTAGATGCTCCACTTCCAACATCTGTGTTTTTTTTGTACCAAACATGGTCACAATTCATTTTACGTGACCAATTTCCAACCTCGTGCCTTTAAGCCTGTGTTCTGATTGGTTAGCCTGGTCTGTGCCTCTTTCTAAAAGCACTCAGAGCTGAAACATTCATTATAACTTCCATATGAGTAGACGGTGCTAAACTGTTGTAGGTTGAATAGGTTTTTGCAGCCTATTTTTCACATACTGCTTATATAGACGAGGGGGTGGATGATAAATGTTGAAACTTTAACAATGTTAACATACGACATTAAAATCCTTTATCCATTTTTTCCATATGGGACCTTTAACCTCCACTAAAAACAAGTATGTCTTTACTGTGGGCCAGGAAAGCCAATCCCCTAAAAGACTTACACATGTGCCTTCCAGTTAGTCAGTCAGAGACTGATTTGCGCATGTGTTTGTGGTAAAATCAGTGTCAGGTGATGAGCGCACACACCCACACACCCCACAAGAGCTTTATTGTTCAATCCTTTGAGTACAAATGACATGAATAAGAGAAGAGATTAGAGGGGGAAGAAGAAAGGGGGTGCGCGCACACACAGAGAGTGGAATGAGGAGAACAGAAGCACACTCAACCACATTACAGAGCTCTTACGCAATTGAGAGAGAGAAACAAAAGAAATGAATAACAAGCGGCACATTCTCTGATGAAGGCCTGCCGGCCGCAGAGCCTGACGCTACACAGCACTGTACACTAATGATATTCCCTCTCTATCTCTCTCTCCCTCCTGCATTTCCCTCTCTGCTTTCCTCCTCTGCTGGGACTCTTTCAACTTCGGCTCAATAATCAGATGCCGTTTGTCCCACATTCCCCCATACACACTCTCTCTTTCTCTCTCTCTCTCTCTATCTCTCTCTCTCACACACACACACACACACACACACACACACACACACACACACACTACCTTAGTGTTCCTCTCGCAGTTCTGGGTGCCTCAGGCTCTTCACACTTCGGCTGTAGTTCTGCTGTAATGCACCTGACTCAGCTTATTCAGGCTTTAATCGTTATCTGAGTCAGGTGAGTTAGAGCAGGAAAAACAACAGTGAGCAGCAGAGAGGGATGCAGAAGTGCTACACCAATGCAGCACACACCACAGACACACACACACACACACACTTATGCTGCACACTTCTCACAATCTCTGACACTGAATACATTTAATTTAAAATAAAATATAATATATTATGATAACACCTTAAACAGAAGATGCAATCAAGAAGTCAGCATCAAATCAGCATCCGGGAAAGGGTGACAAGGTTGAGTCGAGGCCCACCCCTTAGAGCAGGGGTGTCAAACTCATTTTCACTGAGGGCCACATCGGCATAACGGTTGTCCTCAAAGGGCCAGATGTAACTTTTAAATGTAACAAAATGTAACCAAATGTAATATAAAATGAATGTAACTACTCCTTAGTGTTAAATAACTCTGAACGTATTACTTATTCAATTAAAACATTACAGCTGCATGGAGAAAATATGTTTGCTTGTTGCTCTGTTATAACAAAAATCCTTTAAATTTGTCATGTTTTGAAAGCCATCAATCAAGGATCAAACTATTCAAGTGAATAAAAAATAACATCAAACACAAGTTATAATCTTAACTTTGATCAAAACGTTTGACAATCTGAAATGAGGCTTAATTAGTATAAAATCAAACATTGTGAGCGGCTAAGAACGTGTGGCAGATAAAAAAACAGCCTTGCATCAAAATAATGACATGCTCTGATTACAATAAACAAATGTCTGCATAAACACATAAAACCTGCAAACACTAAATACACTGCAACAGCAACTACACATATCTGTGCTTTCATCAACAGCAACTACACATAGCTGTATTTTCATCAACAGCTAATGAAAAAGCTGTGTAGCTGCGGGACTCCTCGGCCAGCTAGTTCCAGCTAGTTCCTTAACTCGGTCAGCGATGGTGTTGCTTGACAAACTGACATTTTTAAAAGTCTAAATCTGGTCGGGAAGCACGTGCGATTTCTTCAGCCACAATAAAGCTAGCTTTCACTGCCGCATTGTTTTTGACTTTCGTGAACAGATTCTGCTACGACCTCAGTTTGTCTTTTAATTCTTGTGCAATCTGTTGCTTTTCTTGAAGGCTAGCTTTGCCATACTGAGCTCCGTGTTTGGTGTGAAAATGCCGGCGTAGATTGTCTCTTTAATAACCGACATGTTGCTTCGTAACACAAAAGTCATACCGGTCTTTCACCTTGAAGCACGAACATGTATTCGCCTTCCCATCTTTGTTGAACAGCCGTCCATCTGCATCAACTTTTCTTTTTCCGGACATTATGGGATCGTCTGCGTTATCACATCAATGACTACACTGTCGCCTAGTAGCAGTAAGCCGTAACACAATCGACATGCATTGTGGGAAATTTAGTTTTTGGTCAAAGCACGCTTCTGACCTATTTATTTTGAGACCTTTCAAGCTCTCAAACGTGTCCAATGTGTCCCGCCACGTCCTTTTATGTGGCCCGCGGGCCTTGAGTTTGACATATATGCCTTAGAGAATTCACCAGTAATGTAAGGACAATGTTACCCAACAAGTCAGGAACCACTGCAGTGCTTAAAACCATTGAAAGACTTGGGTCATCCTGTGGAATCTCTGTGCATAAAGGGCCACAACTGAGTGCCCATGAGCTTCAACCACTCAGAAGGCACTGCAGTGAAAACAAGCATGGCTCTGTGACCGATGTCACAGTATGGGCTCAGAAATACTTTTTTAAACCAGTTACTAACCACGGTTCATCACTGCCTTTACAAATGCAAATAAAGACGGAAGCCATATGCCAACAATGTGCAGCAACACTGACTACCTGAACTCCAGCTCATCTGAAATAGACTTGGGAACAAATGGAAACATTGCAAGTCAACCCCACATGGTTACATGAAAATAATGGCTGTTGTGTTTATTTGGCCAAAGAAGAAAAGGATCATCTAGACTGTTACCAGCATGAAGTTCAAATGCCAAGCTCTATACATCTGCAAAGGCAGTATTAACTCAGAGATTTAGACCCAATTTTTGAGCAACACGTGTTCTTTTTTAGTATGACAATGCGGCGATACGTGACAATGAAGGTCCCCATACGGTTACACAGCTTAAGACTTGTGTGGCCAAAACTTCTGTTTTAAAAACTGACATCTTCAGTTCCTAAAACTACCAAGTGTTTTCAAAATGAAAGGTGTTAAACTCGCTCCTCTTTATTTTCTTTTTAGAACAACAATTTTAGAGGCAGCATATATTTATAAAAAAAGTAAAATAGCAATCCAGTCAAAATACTAATCACTGTTCTGCTTTTATTAGCATTTCATATATTGTCCGAGCTTTTTGGAATAGGGGTTGGTATTGTGCCTTGTGTGCCCAATTTCTGTGCTCTGCAGCTGCATGATTTGAAATGCCATTTTGTGACTTTTTGGTTGTGTTTTGCTTACGAATTTTGCACATCATTCTGCACTGTGAAAAATAGCTATTTAGCTGAATCCGGTAATGCAACAATGTATAGTATTATCCCTATTAAATATATATATAAATAAATAAAGTAAATCAAATATACTGTACACCCACCTGCCAAAGTGGCTCTCTGTCAGAGGGGAAGAGGCTGAAGTATTTGTGAGCGAGTTGGAGAGGGGGCAGCGTCTGCAGCCTCAGGTGAGTCCACGTCTGCACGAAACGCAGAAGCTTCTTAAAGGTGTACAGACCCAATCGGTCATTTCCATAATTAGACAGATGAGTCATAAAGATACTGATCTGTGAGAGAGAGAGAGAGAAAGAGAGAGAGAGAGAGAGAGAAGAAAAACAGAAAGTGAGAGAAAAAAGAAAAAGAGAAAAACAGAGAGAAAGAAAAATAGTGAGAGAGAAAAAGAAAAAAAATAGAAAAAAGAGAGAGAGCGAGAGAGAGAGAGAGAGAGAGAGAGAGAGAGATTTTATTTATGACAATATTAGACAGTGTAGATTGTTGTCGCTAGTTCTGGTATTGTTCATAAAGATTTGATACCAATAACCACACCAAATACTGAACCCTATTTGTTTTTATGATATATAATTTTACACGGCCTGTGCATGTGGTTTAAAGGGCCCATATACAACATATTTTTATCTAGTATTTTCCATTGATGTCCACTTGTGTAAAACAAAAAACAGTCGTAATTCATTTTCACTTGATCACTGTCCAACCTCTCTTGTGAATTCAAAACAGGCTGTTTATACAGCTGAGCTTCCATAAATGCACTGTATGGAATAAGAAGTGAAAAGCATGTTCTGTTTTCTGTGATATGGGCCCTGTAAACACGAAATGAGTGCAAGATGCTGGAAGTGAATAATGTAAGACAGCCAGTCAGCAGGCTAGGTTTAGGAATAGGCATGCTTACTGACATGACTGACTGTTTAGGTGCTGAAATGCAGTAATTTTTAAAATTTGAAAAGGCTACTGAGTATATGTTAAAAGAAGAGTAAAAACAGAGAGAGAAAACAAGTGTAGCAAATTGTCCTTTAAGACTTAATGAGTTGATCAAATTCCTTTTATTGATCACTCTGATCAATAGTGAGAAACTAGCTCATTAGGTAAGGGTCAGGCATACCACTCACTGTTCTCTACTCTACTACAGTGGACTGCTCATTCATTGTAAGCAGCCAGTCGTGTGCCAGAGGAGCACGGACTAATTAGCACATCATTAAATCAGCACTGGATTTAGTCCCTGATGAAGCTTCAGGTAAATTGCTGCTCCTCATGCTTCGACACTGTACACAGAACACATACCGATACCATCAGGCTTCTCTACTGAATATAGCTCCTCAACTTGGCCAGTTCAATACAGCCAGGCACTGCGGCATCGGTCAGCAGCGCCTGGAGAATCTTACAGTGTGTGCTTACATGCTTGCATGTATGCCATCTCAGTAGGTACACGTGTTCCATTGCTTGTTAACGCAAACATCTAATCAGTTCATTACACAGCAGCAACTTGATGCATTAAGGCATGTAGACATGGTCAAGCTGAGCTACATTCAAACCAAGCGACAGAATGGAGAGGAAAGGTGATCTAAGAGACTTTAAATGTGGCATCAGAAAAAACAGCCTGGTCTGATTAATCTTTATTTTTTGCTGTGCCATTAAGACAGCAGGGTCAGAATTTGGAGTGAACAACTTGAAAGCATGGATCCATCTTGACTTGTATTAACAGTTCATGCTGGTGATGGTAATGTTATGGAGAGGGCTATTTTCTTCAAACACTTCTCTCTGGACCTCTTTAAACCACCGGAGCAGTGTACCCATCTACTGATGGCTAATTACAGCAAGGTGATAAGCCATGTCACAAAGTTCTAATCATCTCAAACTGAATTCTTGACCATAACTGTGAGTTCACTGGACTTAAATGTCCTCCACAGTCACCAGATCGCAATCCAGTAGAGCACTTTGGGGATGTGGTTTAATAAGAGATTCGTATTATGGATGATCAACTCTGTGATCCTGTCACATCAATATGGACTAAAATATCTGAGGAATTTTTCCAGCACCTTGTTGAACCTTTGCAACAAAGAATTAAGGCAAAAACCTGAAAAAAAGATATGGTGCTCTTCTTTATGTTGATAGGCAGCAAAGCCACTTTGGTCAGCTGAGGAATGTTAACTGTCAATATTACTACTAATAACTGCTCATAATAGAGTAGTAATAAAAACTCATACATTAATACTTACTCATAGTATGTGATATTTCTCATGGCAATATCGTATTGATACACAGATGCTATTTTATCACATATAGTAAAGTAAAGTAAGGTGTTTAGATGTAAAAAGTAAGGTGTAAAGTCACAGTGTTAATGAGTCTGTCTGCTTGACAATAACTAAAAAGCACCCAAAACCATCTTATTAGATAAAACAGTTATTGACAATATAATGGGGACAAAATCAGCAGCTGGAAAAACGTGATAAATCTCAGTATCTCGCAATGTACATGATCACAGCACTCAGCAAATCACAATATATTTTAAAAATTGCAGTAACTGCAGTAAAAATAGTGACTTCAATGTTGTGTTATATTGTATCATATGGTCTTCGGTGATTCTTACCACTACTAAGACCACCCTTTAACCTTTAGAATCACTGTAACGCACAGACCTCAATACATGGCCTATCAAAGGGGCTCTGAAAAGTGTAGTCACATCAGCATTTCCTTAACCATAATTGATCACAACTCATTAATTTTTATTTCCTCTGACAGTTGTTATTATTTTCCCCAATTCCAGCTGCCTGCAATTATTTACCAAATTTGTTAGGTTTGATGCTTACACTGCAACATAGTGAATTTAATTGGAGTTCAACCAAAAAGAAAGCAGACATGCCTTTACTGAGACACACAAGTCTTCCAAAAACCAAACATAACTTCTGACCTGGTGTTTGTTTTTTTATCACTTTAAGAAGGCAGCAACAAATAATGTTTGTTTATTTGATGTTTTAATGCCTGTAGATTACAGCAGTGAGTAATGTTTGTTTATTTAATGTTATTTAATATCACATTTGAAGGTCAGTGTGAGTAATGCTTGTTTATTTGATGTTTATAAATAACACATTTAGAGGGCAGTGGAGGCCAGAGCTACGAGGCAAGATAGGTAATCAATCATAATTGGCTTTGCACTGTTCTGTGCGCCTATGATAGTGTATGTGACTGATGGCTGAATGTAGTCATGAATACGCCATCATGGTGAAAGCATCATTGAATAATAATAATAATAATAATAATAATAACTAAATATATATCCCCCTATCACTCTATTGAAAATATATATGGTAAAATGATGATCATCTACTGCCATAATATAAACAACATAATGGCTGCATCCAATGAACAAAAAGACAACTGCATAATCACAATTATTTATTAAGCAGTTAAATGTCAGCTTAAATATTATGACTGCCACAGGTCTAATATTGGCACTAATTCCCAAAACAGGTCTCAGTGTCCACTGAATAGGGGGGTGGCATATGTGAAATGGCACTCACTGGGTTGAGCAGTACAGTGAGGAAGAGTTCCCCTCCATCAATGAGCTTGTCCAGCTCCTGAGGGCCTCCAGGGTAATCCTTATAGAAGATAGTGTGAGTGAAAAGACCACATGTTTGCCTGGGCAGCACCTGAAAAGAGAAATGGTAATAGGTTAGCTTCACAAACACCATTGTATGAATGCAATTTCTGAAAATACCCTGGACACCTTTGGACACGTTCGCTCTATCCACCCACATATATCCCCCTCCTGGGCTAAGGCGAAGTGTGAGCTTCTCTTTCTCTCTCTCTCTCTCCTCTGCAATAAATAGAGCGAGTCCTAATGCAATATTCATAATCTCTCTCAGAGCATTCATGAGCTCGGGGGGTCTATATGAAAATCAATGAGAGGCAGAACACACACAGATGTGAATATAAATCTGCTCTCAGCAATCAGCTAACCACTCTCTGCTGTCCTTCTGCCTCCTCTGCCTCAAGGACAATCACACAGGGGCCGGTGGGGGGGGTGAAACCAAGCCAGGAGGAAGACAGACGGAAGGAATGATAGTCCAAACGAGCCAAATCTGCCATTTATAGTGAAGAGGGGTAAAACTGGAGAGTAAATCCACCGGGTTTATTACAATTATTAGCACTGTAGAGGTTAAAGGGTGAATGAAGAGGAATCTCAGAGAGCAGAGAGACTGTGTGAGAATAATATTATAATGGCTCAACAAAAATAGAACTAGCAGAACAGGAGTGTATGTGTGTGTGAAACAGAGTGAGCAGGGAAGGAAAAGAAAGTGACAGGCAAAAATTGCCAGAGTAAATGTGTTAAGACCACAATATTTTTTGTTATTGTGAGAGAATACATCAAAATATGATTTTCTGAGCATACTGTGGATGTAGTCCATTCTTCAAGAACAATTACCCACTGCATGTTTATTTACAAAAAGATTATAATTAGTCGTGTTTAATTGGATTTAGTGCGGCACAGTATGTGAAACACTGAGTTGTAATTAGAGTACACAGTTCCTGGTAATATTTTTAAAATGTGGTACTACTGAATATTGTCTGTAGCAACTTCTCAGTGTTTTCATACATATATATCTGTATTACAGCATACAGTACAAAATTGTATTGTATCAAACTGTTGCTTTGTAGTGTAACGAAAGGTGTCAAAGGGTATCTTACTGCATCATAACGTCAGACACTGTATAATACTGTACCACAGGGTATTCCATCAAAGCACATCAAACTGTATAAAACTGTACCAAACTGCATCATAGAGAATAATATTGTTACATATTATATTGGCAATCATATATGTATCATGATACAGTGGTTACGATTCTATATCGTGCAATATATCACAATACTGTAAGAAAGACGGTATATCTCAATTTATATACAATAATTTTGGAAAACCATCAATAATAAAAAAAACCATCACTGTATGCATAGGTTTACTACTACTAATGTAACGTTGCAGTGGAAGAGTATAATGGCAAAAACAGATTGCACTGCTTTCTAGTGGTCAGGGAGTTTAAACACAACACAAATGATCCACTGTCTGCCACGAATGACTGTAAACTACAGAATAAAAATCAATCTGTGTTTTTAAAATGTATACAGTCACAAAACACAGCATTGCGATATTAAAAGTTTTCAATCTTTTCCTACACCCCTATATTGCGGAGTACTGAATAGTACTGCACTGTATCAACATTTTACCACAATGATTCACAATTGCAGTATATCATATTGTACTGTACTATATCACAGCATATTCTATTATATTAAACTGATCTCAGTGCATCATATTTTAACATACTGTGTTTACAACATAATGCATTGTATGAGTTTGGATTGCAGCATATCATACGGTTTTGGCATTCTATAAAGCTTTAATTAAAAAATACTAAAATGTTTAAAAGCTGAACGCTCATACGCACGGAAAATGGAAACTTTTGGCACATTTTCACCCACTCTATTCCTGCTGTACCAAAAAACATGTAAGACAGTACTGTACTGTTTTTACCAAATCCCTTGATGTCTTGAAGCATTGTCATATCTTTTTTTGCCACATTGCCCCCCTTTATGCTTATCAGTAGGCAGTAGTAGCTAGAAATACAGTTTTGGATAGGTCTGTGAAAAGGCTGGTAGGTGAGGAAAGACGAGGAAAAACAACACAGCAAACATAAAACATCACCATGGTCAAACACCTACTGCCATAGAAAGCAGGGATATAGTTATGGACCGTTTATACCTTACCTTTGATTAACTGAACTAAAATTAACTAAGGCAGACGTTTGACATTAACAACAAGCCTATTTCAGCCTTGTAGCAAAACTGTGACAGAAACCTGACACCAAAAAAGTATTTTTTTTAGGTTTTGAATCCATAAAAAAAAATACATGCTGTGCCAGACATGTAAACACATTTAGTGAAATCTTTTAAATCAGAAGAAACTTAAAATTTAAAAACTGGTGTGCTGATAAAGACGTTAAGGCTTATGTTAGGACTGAGAGAAATAAGGTGGAGCTTAATGACTTGACAGGTTTTAATGCAGCCACAGCACTTGCAGAAAACAAGCCAACCTACCCGCTTGATTGGGTAGGCCTATTATAAATCTGTTTTAAACCCTTGTTTACCCAGGCCACTGATGGACACTGTATGTTTACAGGACTGGGAAAAATCTTAGGTATCTGAGAAGCTATTTTTTTTGGCACTTTATTTTCTCCGAAAAACACGAACATTAGAATGAATACACAAAAACAAGTAAACAATTTACTGCTTAATCTCTTTCTTATTGAGGGCAACAGTGTGCTGACTTTCGGTCATTCTCTTTGTGTTTACACTCACGTTGATGCCGCTGTGGATGAAGCCGCGGCGGTAACGGGCTGGTTTGAGGTGAGGGTACTCCTCTGTGCTGGTCACTCTGATCCCCCACACCTTCTTCCACGCGTCATACAGCTGCACGTGCACAGGATACACGCCCGAATGGTGAGGTGCTACTGCATAGCCCAGGTTGGTGGGGATTGCGTGTTCCTACACATTCACAAACAGAAACATGTCAGTTTGAAGAGCTTTGGGAGCTAAACCAGCTAAGGTGTCTCAGCAAACTTAAGCAGAGTCATTCATGAAAAAGGGCCTCCACACGATGATGCTGGGATTGGCTCTAGCGCCCCCGTGACCCAGACCAGCGAAATAAAGCGGGATAAAATAGATGGATGGATATTAATATCTTTTAAGAACTGCAAGTTAGTAAAATAAGACTTTTACAAACACATTTTAAATAATGCAAAATATCATTTACAATTGTTTATTAACAAAATTAGACAAAATATCCAGATATCATTTTTGTCAATATCGCACAACCCTACATCAGTGCGCAATTTGAGTTTACCATACTGGAAAAAAAAAAAAAACTTAAAAGTATTAAATGCACCACAACTTTGCAAATCACATGCAGCATTTCGTTTTACTTTTCTTCAACATGCTAAATTTAACAAACAAACAATAATTAAACATTAAAATGCATAAGTGTGTTATTTGTAGATTTTCATTTTAGCAACTTGAAGCAACAACAACAAAAACATTTATATATAATAATGCAAATACAAAACCATAGATAACTTACACCAAACAACACCAAATAATGCAGGAATACAATCAACTGCCAAAACTAGCTTTTTCTCCATGCTGGATGAGAGACTAGGCATCCTTGATATCGATTGGTCAGCTGTCGATGACATAACATAAACTGACGTAGTTTAAATATGCAACGTGTCGTGCAAACTAGAGGAATGTGTTTCAGCTGTGGTGCGTGTCACTCTGTAAACGATAACAAGAGCACGCTTCAGAGAGTTTGAAAAGGTGCTGATCGCTTCAGACAGATTGAAAACCCCTTTACTTCTTCCTTACACACGTTTCATCTCCTCATCTATAAACTGCTTAATTACTGTTTGTCTTAATGTGAAACTAATTTTCCATAAGTAAAAATAATCAGAGACAAACAGAAGGTTGCTAAAGATGTTTTATAAAGGGAACACAGTGTTCTGTGAGGTTTATATGCTTTAAGCAATGACTCACAATTGGTATAGGAATTTTTATAACCCAACACGGGTGAATTCAGTGAAGTATGTGTGCAATTTCTCCAAATGATCACAGACAGCTCAGACAGAAGACTCATGCGCCACATGCTATTACAATAACACAGCACACAGTAGTGTCTGTAAACAGGGTTGTTTATTATTATTATTATTATTATTATATTAGTGTGAGGTTGAATGGAAAAGGGAAGTAGTACTGACGGAGCTCCAGGTTTAGCCAACTTCAGACGACTACTCATTCATGAAAACAATCAAGTGTTTCAATCAGAAACAAGGTGCAAAAGTTGATTGAGGCAATTCAGGAAAGTCATCTCAGTGATACCCAGCCCTGTAAGCCTGCTAAGAAAAACAAATACCCTGCAGTGTTTACTTTTAACTGTAAACAAGGTAAGCCAGGCATTCAGGATATTCAAGTCCTTTTACCAAACCGAAAAACCTAACAGGAGGTGGAGCTTCCCCAACTTCTCGGAACTCAGACTCTTGACTGTAAAACAACTAGACTGGCAATTAGTAAAAAGGTGCATGACAAATTAGTCTGTAGCAGTTTGTTAGTTTAATAAACAAGTTACCAGCAGGTGGGAAACTATGCATGTGTGTAATTAATTAAACACATTGTTGCAGTCTGTTTATTGTACATAAACAATACGTGTCTCTTATTCCAAGTTAAATAGCAAGGATTTTATTTATTGCCTGATTTAGGAGTAGCCAGACTAATAGCCCAAAAAATTACATTATCTCTACAGGGCCTAACCCCTCCGTCTGCCTGAGTCTGATTTGTGTTTTTGTGTGTGTTTGTGTGTGTCTGTGTGCGTGTGAGTGTGTGTGTGTGTGTGTGTGCCCGCGCATGCACTCACCTCGGCAAAGCGTCTGTTGAGCAGCATCTGTTCAGCTAACACACTCTGGTTATGAAAGCGATGTGGCTGCATGTGACTCCACATGTGTGGAAACCACCAGAACTCATTAACATAGGACAACAACAGATCATCACCTAGATCCTCCTCATCAGTACCTACACACACACACACACACACACACACACACACACACACAATTAATAGAGGACAGTAGTAGGTCATTGCCTTGATCTTCCTCATCAGCACCTATACACCCCCGTCACATTTCTTTATATATAAAGAGACAGTAACATCATCAGTGCCTATAACTGTACACATGCATTACCAAATAAAATGCGTCAACATCCAAGAATACATGCACAGAAACACACAAAGACCATTTCATTAAGTACACCTCCTCTTTTATCTACACTCTGTTCTTTTTACCTGGCCCACTGACCATATAGGTGTAGTACAGTGTAGTTTAAGGACTGTAGTCCATCTGTTTCTCTGACTACTTTGTTACTATCTTTTGCCCTGTTCTTCAATGATCGGGACCCCACAGCACCATCACAGAGTAGGTCCTGACCACTGAAAAACAGGACGAAAAGGGGCTAACAAAGTATGCAGAGACACAGAGGGCTACTGAGAGAAATAATTATCATCATATGTACTTTATTTGTGGAGGTTTACCAAATAGACTCTGATACTACCCTCTCTCTGCAGAGAGTTAATCACCCCCCCCATTCTTTGTTTGTATTTAAATGACCATTTGTCTCCTGCCTTAAAGGTGATACCTTCAACCCCTCTATGGGTGACATGCAAATATCGTCACCTTCATCACCTCGCTTACCCCTCCTTAACCTCCTCCACTTTATCACCTTAATGTTGACACCCCAAACAAACCCCTCCAATTTAACCCTTTTTCTGGCTCCTCTTAAACCATGTTAGACTGGAGCCAGAGATGGACTAGACTGGACTTCAAGAGACTGCACTGGCAACAGACGATGATGATGTGCCCATGTATGATTCTGCGTTATTCAGACTGCTTCCCGACCGCTAACAGACTGGTTGTGATCGCCTGAGCTGTACCCATACAATTCCTGTGTGTGTCAATAAACTCAAGTCTACACTGAAGGTCTCCTGATTCCTGAAGGGCGAATTTCTAACACTACTGTATGTAACTGTAGAACTACAAAGCGCTCGTACACCTATACACTGACCTGCGTGGTAGAACTTCCCTGAGAAGCCGAGGTTAAACGTGAAGTTTGGAATCGACTTCCGCAGCTCATTCTGTGTTTCCAACAATGCCTAGTGAGAGAAAGAGAGAGAGGGGGATAAAGAAAGACACAGAGAGAAAGATACAGAAAGAAAGAGAGAAAGAAAGACAGAAAGAGAGAAAGAAAGACAGAAAGAGAGAAAGAAAGACAGAAAGAAAGAGAGAAAGAAAGAAAGACAGAGAGAGAGAGAAAAGTACAGATAAAAGGGAAAGAAAGAGAAAGAAAGATATAGAAAGAACGAGAGAAAGAGAAAGAAAGAAAGCAAAAGAAAGAAAAAAAAGAAAGAAAGACGAGAAGGAAAGAAAGACAGAGAAAAGAGAGAGAGAGACAGAAAGATAAAGAGAGAGAAAAAGTAGACAGATTAAAAAGAAAAGAGGAGAGAAAGATATAGAAAGAAAATAAAAAAGAAAGACAGAAGAGAAAGAAAGCAAAAGAAAGAAAGCAAAAGGAAGAAAGAAAGGAGAGAAAGAAAGACAGAGGAGAGAGAAAGATAAAGAAAGAGAGAAAAAGTAGAGAGAGATTAAAAAGGAGAGAGAAAGATATAGAAAGAAAAGAAAAAAGAAAGAAAAAGAAAAAAGAACAAGAGCAAGACAGAAAGAAAGAGAAAGATATATAAAGAAAGAGAGAAAGAGAAAGATATATAAAGAAAGAGAGAGATTAAATGTGTAACAATTAACTGTAACAGACTGACCATCAATAAGAAATGATTTTAAGTGATAAAGGTTTTATAAGAAAATATTTAGTGACAAAAATTGATGTGAAAACTTCTAGTTTGCAGAAACACTAATATGTAACTATTAACTAATCTTATCTTTTATTATTATTGTTTCTACAATTTTTCATCAATTATTTTAATTATGATTTTTCATTAAACTAATAATCTCTTTTGCAAAATGGCTTTATTCTTTCATTTATATATATATATATATATATATATATATATATATATATATATATATATATATATATATATATAAATTTTTTTTTTTTATTTTTTTTTTATTTTTTTTTTTACAGGGCTGCATTTAAAACAATCGACTGTATGAACTGTGTTCACTGTTTACCCACAGCCCAAACAAATCTACATGACACAAACAAAGACAGAGGACATAGTCAGTCCCAGTGCAGCTCTTCCACACCTTCACATCAGACACCTTCATCCGTGTGCCCTCTTTTCCCACAAAGATGTCGTCGATGTCCACCAGCACGTATCTGTCCAGGGACAGGGACAGCCTCTTGGCTGTGAGGAAGGCCACAGCGTCCACAAACACCAGCTTGTGGAGCCAGAAAGCCAGGTTATGGCCAAAGAGGACGCGCTGGATGCCGTCGTGGAGACCAAGGTCCTGCACCACAGAGGTGTGGAGAACAGCACGCAAGCCCATGCTCTCCGCTGACTGGGTCTTAGCCAGCAGTACCGGCTCATATGTGGAGTGATTAGACTGGAAAACGGTCCAGTCATCGCCAGGGAGAGGACCTCTCACCACCTGAGAGAGAGCAGGGGACAAGTCTGGTCATCTAACAGCACATTGTGAACTGGAACTAGAATCTCATGTTACTCATCACGTTATATAATATTGTGTGAAACAGCACTGCATCTGTCAGCCTCAGAGATTTGACAAGAATTTGATTTTTCATCCATCAGGCGTTCTCTCAGTACGATATCAAGCACGCATTATGCAAATACACCATACATTTGGAATCCTCCCACAGAGATGTATCAGAAAATCTCTTCATGTAGCACAACTGCAGGAGGCAAGTAAGCATGTTTACGAAAGACGTGGCAACAATTAAATTTCCCATTTTGACTGAGGTGTCACTTGGTGATAGTTGAAGTTTAACTCGTAAACCCAAGTTTAGTGCCCATTTCTTCAGTTCTGTGCTTACGTGTCACCTTTAATAACCATGTTAATGAAATGCAAAGATGTATGGTCCTGAAATCACAGCTCAATGACTCACTGGAGACATACTTAGTGTAAAACTACAGCTCATTAGTATCAGTGGTTCTCATGACGCTGTCTCACTTGACCCCCTTCGAAAGGTGCTCAAACTAGACCAGTGCTCAGCATCTACATTTCCCCACTGTGAACCCCAGCTCCTGTTACAGCTCTCCATCTATTCTCAAACAGCATCTGCTTCACATCAGCTAAAGTAATGACTTTATCAGTTCACAAATGGATTCTGGCTGTGGTGGCGTAAACATGCGTGGTAGCACAAGCCCAATAAAGCTGCTAGACAGAGCATGTATTTTTAAGGTTGTGGTGATATTTGACACTTAAGAGATGTTATCTTTCCTGTGACTGGGTGTGGTGTAAGCGTTTTCAGTCGTCACATGCCCAGCAATTCAGTTGAGAGATCAAACTCAGAACAATGATTCATTATTACTTCACACAGACGTTTTAAGCAATCTAAAACAGATCTTTGCTTTCTGACACTTTAGAACAGCTTGAAACCTCATACTTTGTCCATAACTGTGGATAATTGGATGTCAAACAGTGTCAGGAAGCACACAAATGATTTTATTTAAAACGACTTAAACCAGTTTGATGCAAATGTGTGATGATTTAGGCATGGACAGCGCTAACTCATGGAATAAGCTTCCTTTACATATTAACACAAGTCTGTAGTACATGTCATTAGCTTTGTAGCTTCAGCGCACAACTACAAAACAAACTAGGAACACAAAAATACAGCATACAAAAGTCTGGGCATGGCTGATAAAATTATATTTCGATTTTTTAAATGAAACAAGGTAACACATCCTTTACAAGGAACACACTTCGTTTACATGCCCATTTAGTGTATACTGGTAAAATTTAATTAAAGAAAGCTAAACACATAAAATGTGGCATGTGTTCAAGTCATGCATAATTAACAAAATGTTTAATTTGTAACCCCAATATGTAACAATCAAATGTGATGTAAAATTAACAAGAATTGTATGCGTGCTTTTTTTTGTTTTAAACAAAAGATATATGACCAGTGCTATCCAAACTTTTGCATGCAGACATATGTTTTTGCTGATGGAGTGATAGCTTTAACTAAATATTAAACCTACAAACAAGACTTTGTTTTGTTTTTCACAACACTGTTGCAATAATAACCAAGCACAAGCCACTGTAATGAAATATAATTTCAGCTTATGAACAACAGCCTGTTAGAGGACACATGTGAACAGACCTCCTGGGCGCGGGTGATGTGCAGTAAAGGTGATTTGGGGTTGACTGTGCAGTCCTTCAGACCCAGGTTAGAGTGGAGGAACAGTGGGAAACCTTTCAGCTGAGCACTCAGCAGACTGTTCTCATTTGCCTATATGTTTACAAAAACAGAAAGAGAGAGAAACAGAGAGAGAAACAGAGAGAGAGAGAGAGAAACAGAGAGAGAGAGAGAGAGAAACAAACAGGGGGAGAGAGAGAGAGAGAAACAGAGAGAGAGAGAAACAGGGAGAGGGAGAGGGAGAGAGAGAGAGAGAGAGAGAGAGAGAGAGAGAGAGAGAGAGAGAGAGAGAGAAACAGGGAGAGAGAGAGAAACAGGGGGAGAGAGAGAGAGAGAGAGAGACAGACAGAGAGAACAAGTCAGACCCTGTGTAGACAACCAGATAATGGCAGCACCAGGTTTTTGTCACATACTGTTATCTGCTATCAGTTGTATGTTATTCTTTTCTCTTAATAAACAACAGGGCCTAGTGTAGGCGGTCCCTCTAACAGTGTGCCCCCCATGTAGAACCACCAGAGCTAAAATGGACTGTGAAAGTGATAAATTAGCAGAACCCTAATCCATTTGGTACGGTGAGGTCAGACTATAATAATACAGGATATTACATTAGTCATCTAAATCCACAGACGGAATGAGCAAGAAAAAAGGATAGAAAAAAAAGAAAAAGATAAAAAGGAATTAGGGTGGAAAAAAGAAAAAAGATTCAAAGAAAAAACGATACGAAATATAAAAAAGAAATAAGAAAGAGTAGACAAAAAAACAGAAAAGCAAGTGTCAGAAGTATAGAAAGACTAAGATTAAGAAGGAAAGAAGAGAGAGAAGACTGACCTTGAAGAACCCGATGATTCCCACTCCGTACTCCACACAGTACTTATCCAGCAGCTCTCTGTTCCAGGCGTCCATGTTCACATACTTCAGGATGTTCTCGTACACGATCAGAACGAAGCGTCCTCGGTCCCGATCCGTTAATGTGGGCATGTCGCCCTTACCGGGAGAAATCTCCGTCTGGTAGCGGAACCGAGCCGACTCCAGAACCGCCACGATCTCCTGGCCGAGCTGGGAGTACTGGCTCTCCACGAACACCAGAACCACCGGTTCTGTTCGGGTACCATCGGCAGCCGGAGCTCCGCCCACTTCGTCTCGAAATGGGAGGAGCCTGGACGGGAAGACATCATCACAGTTCCCTGCCCCGCCTCCAGCCGAAGGTTCGAGCTCACGTTTGACAGTATACAGGAAGTAGGCAGAGACAAATACGCTCAGCATGCACAGGAGGAACAGGAGGAGAAGGCTGGTCTGGAGAGTGAGCTGACGGAGACGACGCACGCGAGCCACACACAGCATCGTGGGGATGACCCCCCACCCCCCAATCCGCCAAGATGTAAACAAACAAAACAATCAAGGGAGCTGATCAGGAGTTTAAGAATTAAAAAGCAAAGTGGAGTCCAATCTCAGTCTATTTACATTCACTCCTTTACTTTAAGTTTGTAGTTTCTGTATGAAATCATGAAGAGTAAAGGAGAAAAGTGAGCTTTGCCGTATCTCCTCCATGTCCAACACCACTATGTGACCATGTCTGGTGTCAGCAGCTTTAATAGAGACAGTCTTGTAAGTGGGCGGGTCCAAAGAAGTATGTGAGGTAGCAGAATGGGGCTGGATCATTTAATCTTTGCCCTCTTATTGCCTCCTCTGAAGAAGTTTGATGAGTTGGAAAACGTTCCAATGCTGGCTTTCATTCCAGAAATGTTTGTGTACCTACAGAAAAAGAACATTGCATTTCTTAAAAATCTATATCACCAAACCACAACAATGATCAAATGCCAGAACAAAATTGAGACACATGGCTGGGGCTTAAATAAGAGAAAGGTGGCAAATGACTTTCTCCAAGGACCTGAGGGATCTTAAGTTCTCAGGGAACTGGGAATTGGAATTGGGATCCAAAAATTGGACTATGATCAGAAGAGACAGAGGCAGGAATGGCATTAAGTCAAGTTAATCAAGTTCAAAAGAACCAATATGTACACACTTTTGCCTGCATAGTAAGAGTAAACCATAGTTAGGTCACGTGGCTGGACATACAAAAACGGTTCACAGACAGCAAAATAAAGCTTTTGCTTGTTCACTCTAGCCCTTTTGCCTTTGGTTTGATTTAAATATGGGATCCACAAGTGAGGGTTGCTAATAAAACAATAAAAAATAGACATTTATTACAAAGTCTTTTTAGGGATTATTACTTTCCACAAGAGAGACATGATCCTAAAAAAGGTGCTAGTAATTGCAGAGGTCATTGTAGGTACTGCAGGGTAAAGACAATGTCTTACTTTGTGGAATCTTTCATATCATTTACCTGATCGTGCGTCAACATGTCAATTCTAAAACGTATTTATTTATTTATAATTATTTTTTTTTTAAATAGGCAACAATGTTAGTAGTACCACTATTACAATTAGTTTAATCGAACAAATGCATTGATTTGGGAATTTGTATGTTTACATTTTTTTATGCTATTTGAATCAGTGCTACATGAAAAGTGAGGTAATGAACTATTTAGCACAATGTAACATGTAAAATAATGTGAAGACATTTCAGTTTGAATGTAGCAGGAATTGTGCAGAAACAACAATATATTTGATCAATTTTAAGAAAAAAATAATTTTGTCAGATTCTGGCCATGTATCCCGAATGGACACCCATTATCACTTAGGAGATCATGTTCCTGTGTGTATCTGTCAACACTGAGTATGCAAAATCAGTCTGCTGACTCACCACATCTGACTAGACTTTCACATAAGAACATGCTTTTCTTCTCACACCAGTCAGAAGCACAGAGCCAGTGTGGAAAACAAAGAGAACTGAAGCATGTCTATAAATGAACAAAGGACTGACCACCACACCTGGAAGGGACAATTACTAATTATTTTTTTTTGTGTTAGAAGTAAAGAAGCATTACTTTATGTAACCTTAACAGATGAAATAAGAGAGAAGTGAAATTAATTAAACCTGAAAGCAAATTAATTGCCAACCAATTAAAGTTATTAAGCAAAACTAATCATATCACTAATTGGGCTTTAAAGATTTTTCCTCTCATTGTACAGAGTCAATGTTTCAACTCCTTTACGATTGCAGCCTTTCACTCTCATGTCTCATATTGCTCTTATGTCCTTCTTTCCGGTGAAAAGCTGTAGCTTTCCACTTTGCTGTCAGTTTACTGCTTGTTATTTTATTCATGGTTTTCTTGCATGCACTGGACAGCACAGTTTCCCCAAAGGTGTTAGCCTTGCCGTTTCAGACATGAAGTACTTCAGCGCCGTTAATAATTTAATAGATGAAGGCGTTATTAATAGGGATGTACGGTACTTGAGTAGTTGATTAACCATTTGAGGTATTTAAATATAGAGAAAATGTAGAGACCAATTATTCAATGAAATGCTGCTTTTCTGTATCAATTAAGCAGTAAAATGTTCCGATTTTATATATTACACAGCGCCAGAACAAAACACAAGCAGAAACAGAGAAAATTGTACAAACCAGCAGAAATATACTTCTCTGATAAACAACGTTGGCACAGCGTTCGCTAAGGATAAAGTACAGTGAGTGTTGTATCCGTTAGCTGTTGTTTAATTAATCTGAAGAGGCAGCCTCTGTTACTCATCCAACACTAAAACTACATATTTTCCTCAGTTAGCTTCTTAACTCCAGTGCTAGTACCTAAAACAGTATTCATCTATGCTAATTTCATCTGAAGCAACTTGTTTTGGTGGTTTTTTTTGTTTATTTTTGTGTTTTGTCCAACAAGATGTCCAGTTATGAACTCTTGCAATTTCTTGAATATCAAAATAAGTTGGAACGTACACCCCTAGTTATTAATGCGTTAGCACCACCATTTATAATGTCCTCCATAAATTTTGGCACATCCACCTAAGCATGAGAAAAAACACGCTGTAAAAAACATTCTTTATTGCTTACCCTTTTAATCTTTTATTCAAAATATGAACAAAAATCTAACCTTTAACTGAAATTATTAATAAAAACTGAAGTATATTTCCATTCATATTTCAAGTTTATAGTTTGCCAAAGCAATTACGAACTAGGGTATAAAAAGGTCAAATTCCTTTAGTTATCCGTCACTATGAGATGAACCAGAGAGTACAATGATGCCCAACAAAAGGATGCTCAGCTGCATAAAACAGATAATGGCGAAGCTTAAAGGAACTGCTGGAAAAAGAATGCATAACTATACTGACCCCACACACAATAAGGAGGGTGGTCAATTGGCCAAATAATCTCCAAGGATTACTGTTGAGAACTGCAGATATCCAAAGCCACAATCAAATGCCAAAGAACAACCTACAATAGAGCTGTGATATTGTGGGGCCACATTTCTAAAGCCCTGGATAACTTGGTATCACTGACTATCAGGCAGCAGCAGATATTAAATCAAAACCTGACTGCCTCAGCCAGGAAGCTTAAACAAGGACCTAGTTGAATCTTCCAGCAGGACTACCCAGATTATAACCCTGACCCTGACTTAAATCCCTCAGAAAAGCTGTGGGAAGGGCAAAAAAGAGCTTGGAGAAATTGTGTATGGAGGTATGGTCTTAAATTACTTTGCACATGTTCTCCAGTCGCATTATATATTATAGCAAAAGACTTAAAGTTGTTCTCTTGGCAAAGGGGGGCTGTACAAAGTAAACTAAAGGGGTGCTAACAATAGAGATATTACTTTTATTTCAATGTTTGTACTTTAAATATTAACATTTGTTTGATAATGTAGTGAATAAAAGATCAAAAGGACTGGTAAAAAAAAACCAATGTTTTTAGAGTGTTTCTCTCGTGCACCAGGGTTGCCAATGTCTTTTGAGGGCACTATGTGAGAAGAGTTAGCCATACTTTCAGGGGACTTTTCAATGTCTCTCAGCAAGAGACCAATAAACCAAAAAAACAAAACATGCGGGAAAGTGTGAGTAGGTGTGTGAAGGACAGTAACAAAAAAGGCACAGCAAGGCACGCACGCACCCACCCTCATACACACACCCCGAGATCCTTTTAGTCCATGTCTTTGAGGAGGAGACGAAGCGTCGAGCGTGTGGCTGCATATCAAAGTCAGATTAATGCCAAAGAGAACACACACGCGCACACGAGCAAGCAGCTCCCCTCAGACAAACACATCAACAAGGACAAATCTCTCTGATAAGAGATACAAAAATCCCCCACCATCTTAAGTGTGACTGTTTTTCCTGTGGGTTGCCAGGCCTGTTCATCGCAGGTTAGGGAGGGATTCACGGGGAGAATTTGCATAGATTTCACAGAGCTTTTTGATGGGATATGAAAAAGTGGGGCAGTGTAATTGCTTGCCATCTCCTCTGTAGGGATATAAAGCTAATGCATTAAGCAGTGGATCTAGATCAGTCTTCTTATAAGGCTTTCAGAGAATCAATCTGTCTGGAGCTTTTGAGAGTGGAATTTTGAATACGGTCAGCCCACAACGGCCTTGAATGATCCCTAGAGACATCTGAAACAGCGGTCAGGGATCTTATGAGCAACTGGTGGTGAAAGTGCTGAACTCATATAGGGAGAGTCTGGTCACTAGTGGAAACAGACTACCTAGAACTTCATCTGCATAAACATGTCACCAGTCTTCACAAGACTGCTGTGAGGATCCTGACCAATCACAAAAGTTCTTTAAGTGTTTGAATACAATAAGGGACTCAAATATTCCAAGTTTGATTAGTAAAAAAATAGGTCTTGCTTTAAGCACACCTGTGGTTCAGTAATATGTTTTCAATATATTTTCAGTACACTGGAATATGGAGTTCTGGGCCACTTTATTAAGATATGCCTACCTTATATGTGCACTTGCTGTCATTTTCTTTATTAGATCCTCTTACTGCACAGGCCAGGGATGCCCAATCCTAGTCTTTTAGATCTACCGCTGTTAAGATTTCTGATTTAACACATCTCTTTCTTAATATGCAGAAGCCCCTAAAAGCCTTCATTACATAGATCAGGTATGTCCGATTAGGGCTGTAGCTAAACTGCACTGGGCAACAGATCTCCAGGACGCATGACTGGACACTACTAATATATATCTTCAGTTCTACAGTTACAGATTGTAGTCCAGCAGTCTTATATAATTTCTCCCCTTCAATTGACCACATTCTACAATAATCCACCACCCAAATAATACTTGCTCTATGGTGGCCCTAAACACAGATTAACAGGGAAATGTCATGCGATTGTGAAGAGAAACAGATTTACCAGGTTCTGTAAGAAATACACTTATATGTCCAGTGGAGTGGATAAAATGCAACTTTTGCAATAACAGGCACCTGTAAATAACAACTCAGTATGTAACAGTTTGTTAAAGAAAGTTAATAACTCAAATTAATGTTTAGTTAATATTTCAAGGTTCATAATTTGTTCAAGGTTCATAATTTGTTCACACTCAATGTTAACACATTGACATGAATTATTTTGTTTCTACCATACAAAACATGAGTGCAGACAAAATGAATGGTTGTCACCAAGTACTCGATTAATTTGCACTTTTTTTAATACTAAAAAAAATATCACCAACTATTAACGTTTGCTACCATTCAAGTTTAGAAAAATTAACATTTTAACATTTAACATTTTTTCCTACATCATTTAAGCACAGCCACTGCTCTTTACACTGGGTAAAAATGTCATGATCAGACCAACAGAAACGATTACATAAACTTACAAAAGAGCTCAAGAACATTTTCTGCAAAGTTATCATTTTTAAGATACTTTTGTTTTCATGGAGAGCAACATTATCTAATCATTACATGATTAATAATACCCACTAAAAACGATTCGATAATGATTAAGTTATTATAAGAATGTGTTTCTTGTAAAACATTAAATATAATTATAAATGTTAATAAAGTTAGTAAAAAATGTTAAATAATATAATAAATGAGTCCATATTATGCAGGCTTAAGCCATCTGAATGCATCACTAGTGTGTTAATTACCTCAATATTTAGGCAATTTAGAAAATTTCAATATTTGCTGCGAGATCTAAAAATCACAACATGAGATTTTTCACCCAGTATGGTTTGGCTTTAGTGAAATCTAGAGCCAATCTCCTAAACACATTCCAAAACAGCAGCTGGCTTGGTGGGAAATCAGGGCAAGTTTGGTCTAGCCGGAAAACAATCTCAGTGGTTCAAGCCCAGTCAAAGGCCACAGTGTCTGGAGATACAAGTGTTTACTTCAACAGCAGACATCACCTGATGTATCTAATGAAATCACTCATTCATTTTTAATCAGGCATTTAGATCATACTTGAAGAAATGACTCAGACTAAGTAATGTTATTGCCAGGCACAGATTAACCCTGGCCTCAAACTAAAAGACAACTTAAGTGATACAATCACCATTGACTATGTAATTTAATCCAAGACTAGCTCTAACCTGTGTCCCAAAAAGACCCACTGTGTGCCAAATCAAACAGTATTATAATTCCCCTGTCCTTTCTGACTCTAAAGCCTTCAGTCAATGACTTTAGGTTCTCGCTCTCTTATCCATCACGTCGTCCGCGCTACTGTTATACCATGACTAATATTTACCATGTGACAGTTTAATTATGGAAATCTCTGTGTTGTAGACACAAAAAACGATCAGCATCACTCAAACATTACAGGTGAATTTATAACAGTAATGTCTGCTCTGACGAGCCGTCCCATTCATCATGGCAACGTTAGACAGCCAAAGCTAAGGCCAAACAGTCTTCTGTTTAGTTTCAGAGCTGAGTGATATTAGCTTGACAAGGAACACTGATAATAGCTATCTCACTCTAGCTTAATGCGCAGAATGACACCCTAGCTACCAAACAGAAGGGAAACAATCTTTCTACGTGGAATGATAAAGCTTCTAATGCCGTTTCACTACAATGCCTGACGGTGGGTGGTCTCTGTCTCCGTGTCATTCTCTCAGCACCTGTTCAAAACCCCACTGAATGTCAACTGTGAAAACATCCAGACGGACAGAGCTGAAGAAACTGGCAAAAACGACACTGCTATATTAGTCTGGGGTGATATTTCTCATGTGATATCATTATTACAATAAATAATGACAAGCTTTTCTGGGCATACTGAGTACTGTCAATATTTCCTCAGGGGTGGAATTACTGACCAGGTCAGCATCCAGGCTCCCCTGACTGTCTGGGGGCCTCGGCAGTCCTCAGACCACAGGGCCTGGAGGAAATTAGATAAATGATGATCTACTGAAAGGTGTACAAATGGCTAAAGAAAAATAAAGTGAAATAAACTAAAGAATGTTTTCTGTCCTCAGTTCTAATTTTACATTTTTAATTATTATACAATCAGGAGACACTGGTGCTACAATTACAATGGCATATTTTTAGCAGATGTATTATAGCGGTGTTTACCTTCAGGCATACAAATATACATGAAAGCCACAAGCAACAGGCTGTTGCAAATTAATACTTCTAACTGTGCGTACTTACAATTAATCCTAATTGCATTAAAATTGGCAATATATATTATATGAGATATATATTATATGAGAATTGCAGCTGCATGATAAGTAAATGCAACATTCAATAAACTTGTAAGAAATTACAATGGCAATATGAGAAGCCATGAATTACTATTAAACATTTTTTGTGTGTCATTTTATCTTTGTGCAGTTATTTAATATTGTGGTGTCAGTACACATCTGTGTTCAATTCAGTTTTCAAATTCATTATATCCAGTTCTAAAAAGAAAAATTAAAAAATAAAGATTAGGTCTATTTAATTTAGCTTATTAGGAGGTGTATGCACAGCATAGAAATGTCACTGTTCTTTCTAAACTGTTTTCTTGAGTAGAGTTTTCAGTAAATCTGGACCATGAACTGGATTCTCTTGAACTTCTTGAAGAAACAGTCTAGTGGTTTAGTGGATAGAGGAGCTTTAGAGCTGAGCTATGTGTGTTTTGTAATTGGATGTTTAGCTGAATGGTTAAAAGTTGCTCATCTCTTGCGTGGGAGAGCAGGGTTCAATCCCAGTGCAGAGAAACACTCATTAGACTTTAATGGTTTGTGCTGGTAATGTAATGATGTCTCTCTGGCGCTGCATGTATGAGTTAATTTGATCTGTTTTCTCATCGCAGCTTTAACCATGTGTTTATTGTGGAAACTCACATCGTGATAATGATAAAAATGTGACAGCCCTTGCATAAACTACTGATTAATCTCACTTTTCAAATCTTTATTTTTAAATTGCTTATAATATATTTAGTATTTAGTGGTATTTCTACAAATGCATTATTGTTGTACTGGTAGGGGAAGCCTCCGCAGACACAAGACTTGCAGGACTATGACCCGTCCCTGTCCACAACTCTGACCAAGTAGATGAACAAAAGGATCCTAAGTGGCACAGCTTTAAAAGCTTTTGTCAGGAGATTGTTAGTTTGTACAGTACAGTATAACTGTCTGGGCTTTTCCAAAGTTACTGCATAATTCATTCAATTTAATAAAAATCAAATCAGTCACAAATGGATATTTGTACAGAAACTCAGATGTGATTTATAGTGGTGGTGATAGTAACCAGAAAAAGAGACCCTACACACATAATCAGAGCTTTTAAGAGTCGTATGTATGTAATGTTATTTGGAGATTATTTTGCCTTACAACAATCTCTGGGTGTGTGTACATATTCTCAAAGGCTCATATATTTACACTATTTTGTAACAAATGATGATTACAAACATCTGCATAAAATCACATCGTTTTCTTTTTTTTAACCCCACTGCTAGTTCTAAACTGCCCGGTCCCAACTTTTTTGGGAATGTGTTGCAGGCCTTAAATGCAGGAATGGATGTATATTAACAAATTAAAAGAAGCTGACCAGACAAAACATGAAATCTCATGGGCTCATGTTTGCAATGAAAGTTTTTTAGCATTTTCCATACTGTCCCAACCCAGTCAGTTTTTTTGTGTGGGCTGCCTAGATCAGAAAACATAAGTAACATGTAACACAGGACTGAACAAGCTGCTCAGATTTCTACATCAAGTGGGCACTCATTAGAATAATACCACCCCTATCTGCGTAGGTCCACCTGCAGAACTATCTTTTCACAAAGGGGCGACAAGCACCTTTAGCATCACAAGGAACGCTATGCATATGAGCTGCTTTGTTGTGGGGTGCAACTGACCGAATGAAGATTTGATGACCACGTCCAGCTACCTGTATGTGTGCAAACCACTTCATGTCTGACACAAAGCTGAAATCATATTCCTAATCACCTTATTTGCCTTATTCGCCCTGGGTCAGTACAATGCAGCACTGGCAACAAAACAATTCCTAAAAGAGGGACCAAGATCAGCTGTCTGTGGCAAAACAGAAGATGTATAAAATGAGAGTATTGCCCGTTTAGCATTAGTTATGACTAACATCTGAGATAATATATTAATGGAGATTTTCTAAAACATGGCATTACTTGGCATTATTAAATGTTGCTTGCCTGAAACTGAACTTCATCTGATCAACAGGTGGATAACATGACAGTAGAATTGAAGGAGATGCTACTTGCTATGGCAGTGCAAAGTTGTACTCAAGTCTACACACGTGAAAAAGGGGTAAGCAGTTAATTATTTAAACTAGGGCCGGGCGATATATCCAGTTTTTAAGAAATATCGATGTATTTTTATATGAGATATAAGATGAGACAATATCGTTTATATTGATATAGTCTGTGTTGCGCAGCAATTACACAATTACACTTGTAGATCCACCAGTTCGCCTCTCTCTCTCTCTGTTTGTCTCAACTTCACACTGCCCCGCCTCTCTCCCTCACAAAACTCAACCCTCCCCACCGCTTCACACGTAAACTCAGGCAGCGACAGCATGGAGGCGGATAAACATACGAAAGAAGCTATCGAGAGCAGCTGGTTAGAAAAAACATTGCTTGTCGAAAGTAGGACTGGTTATCGAAACTACCGAGGCCTGAAAAGTCTACAAAAAAAATCCAGTGCCTTTTTTTACTTTGCGTATAACGCAAAATAAATAAAAAATAAGAAATGTAACGCGCGCCGTGACACACAAACATAGAGAGCACACACACAGCTAGTTTGTTATCACCTTATGATAAGAAACATTATCAAGATATATATCGTATATCGCCATTTAGCTAAAAATATTGAGATATTATTTTTGGTCCATATCGCCCAGCCCTAATTGAAATGAACAGGCCCTTAAATTGGCTGTTCTGAACAGAGCTGTTTAGATTGGGTGAAAAGGGAGCTGTGGTGCTTGACCTTGTGTTATTTTGACCAGTGCATGTCACAGACAACTCACGACCAGAGAGAACAGTGTCAACTTGTGAAAAGAAGCACTTCAGTGAAGAACTGATGTTACAAGCGCTTTTAGAATAAAGCATTTCACATCAGACCACTCTAAATTACATTTTATCTCTTAGCAATTTAACTGTGCAGAATGTATTCATGTATGAAGTCCTGCGATCGTGAACTGTGACACCATTATTGCATTTATTATATCAAAAAAAAAGAAAAAAAGAAAAAAGAACAGATCAAAATACTACATTACTGTATATACTGTGTAGTATGAAAATGTCCTCGGATGTCGTGACTATATTTTTATCACACTGTTCACCCCTGAAGCATATATATGGCCAGAGTTGCATCACATTTATGCATCCTTCTAGTCTGAAGCCTGCTGTAGCAAGAACACCATGACAGTTTTCTCATGTAGGCCTAAAGTAGAATTTTGGTCAAACTTCTCTGTGCTCAGAAAGCAGAGCACAACAAAAGACCTTTGTGAAGTGCTGTTCAAAGTCCTTGGAGTAAAAGCATGTTTAATAGTTGAGCGCGGTATGTTGAAGGTTGAACAATAGCGATGGAGGTGCAGTGTATTATTCAGCGGCCCTTCGTAAGAGGCCAGCTTTTTTAGTGGGAGCGCAGGGGGCCGGAGAGACTCTGAGGGTCAGCAACAAACCCTGCAGCTCCTCCGTGCTCCACATTCACACCGACACTAACAAATGATGTTCCTGCAAACTCTCGCGCCAGTGCCGTGGAAACTGCACGCTCTCCATGGCAACCACATGGGAGCCGTTTTGACCGTGACAACCGTGCGACAGTGCTTCTTTTTGTGGAATGGGGAGTCATGCGGAGAGTTTAAACCTGAGAGAGGCGGGGAGGCCGCTTTCCTCCAAAAGTGTCCCGCTCACTCCCAGCAGCTCGACAACTACACAATAAACCTGACCAAAGTTCTGGAGTGCCCCGCCAGTTCCACACAGCCGCATCAGAATTCCTGAGTGCCTGTGGCCGGTGAGAATGTTCTACATCAGCTTAACTTTCAGTCCTGCACTGCAATCAGCACATTATGTTACAGGAAAACAGCTGTTGGTAAAACTTGGCCTCTAACCTTCTGAGTGACGGGAGGGTGTTCTCTAAACAGCAGTGCAGCAGAGGGATCATAACCGAGCGAGCCACTGAGAGCAACAAACTGCACCATAAAGTCATGTGGGATTGTTATACACAGCACGCAAAGAGCAAATGTGTCGCAGCAACAAAGAATTAAAGAGTAGGCTTGCTTATTTTTCAACCCAGGCCTTATTAAAATTGTGTTCCCATTTCATCATCTATAACTACGCTAACCAAAGTGTGGCTCGTGGACCGAAGTGTGCCTGTGAGGGCTTGTTTGATTTGGCTCAGCAGAATGACAGCCAAACCCCACCACTTCACCAAATGAGTAAACAAACATAAAATAGTACATAGTAATTGACTTCAACTATATTATTTTTTTAATTAAGCTCAAAATAAATGTTAACATTTTGCTATATTTATGTAACCTTTTGTAACGGTTTTTAAGTTTATACAATTAAAAAAATATAGAAATAATATAAATATATAACAGAAATAATAATAAAATCATACATCACCTAACTTCATGACCGAATCATGATGCACATTGTATTGCCAGGTTTGTGCACAAAACTGTCCACAAACAATGCACTTAACTTCAATGCAATGTTTCAAATGAAAGTCAACATCTCTGCAGCAGTGGACAGCAACCCTTCTACTGAAGGTCTACTTTCCTGCATGATTCACTACCAAAATCAAAACTCACAGTTCATTCAGCTAACCAAGGATCTATTAATCAATTCTTAGATAAGTTAGGTGAGGACAGATGTGGTGGGACTGATTAGGGTTGGAGTTAAAGTCTAAGTCTGCAGGAGGAAGACTGGTGACCACTGATTCACAGTGAGCAAACTTAAAAACAGCATTGTGCGTGAATTTTAGCAAACAATTCTTATTTATTTGCTGAGAATGAAGGAATTAATGAATTAATTAAAATGCCTTATTTTTCCCCCTATATTAATTTGTTAAAATCAGCAAATTACACATTCAAACATGCAACGGTTTGCTCTCCACATAGGACACACACTTATTTTCATTACTTGAACAGTTCCCCCTCAAACTTTTTCACAGTAAAGTACATCTGGAAACATGATTGGCCAATTGAGCTGCATTTAAACAAATAATGAGGAAATAACATTTTTAATGAGGTCTGTTAGGGCTGAAAGATTTGGCAGATTTTTTCTCTCAACATTAATTTCTTTTTAATTATTGACAAAGTCCCACTTCCTAGCGCAATCATCTTTAAGAGCATTTTCTGAATTGGAGGAATTAACCTCTTGGAGACATTATTACATTTTAAGGATTATTATTCAGTAATTATGTGGAAAACAATGCAGACTGGCTGAGCTGTTCTTAAGTATATGGAAGTGAGGACTGTAAGCCTAGAAATGCTGGCGGTTCTGTAGAGTTTAAGAGGTTTAACAAAGAAAAAAAAAAAACAGTAAGTAGTGACTATAATTTAAATTATATTCCACTGAATAAGTGACTGAACCAAGCAACACTTATTTAGCATTGATTCTGACAGCACATTTAACACTTATCAATCACGAGGTAATGACAGTGGTTAAACGCTGAAACCTGGCCAACTTAATTATTTCTATGACAATAATGATGACAAGACCAAAGCCGTTCAGTCTGTCCTTCAATCCATTAATGAAATACTTTATTGTTGGGTCAAGTACAAACTATGACATAAGCACCTCTTCAATTCAGACTTCAGTAATAAAAGGAATGGTAAGGCTTTGGTGAGCTTTGGCGGTCCTTTTGGATTTTGTGTCTATATTTATAAACCTCAGAGACTCCTTTTAACAGGTCACATACAGCTGTAGAATAGCAACCTGGCTGATGCTTGTATGGGAACAAATCTGCATGAGCTGTATAGCTGAGTAAGCTTGCACACAGAACAGAGTTGTGCCATTAGCTCGTCATATGTAGTGGCACTGCGGAACCCATGTATTTGAGGTCTGTCTGGCCGCCAGGGTGTAATAGCGTGCCAGGGCTGTGGGTTAATTAGTGGTCTTTTTCGTCCATACACTCACCACAGAAATGTCTGCAGTGCTTCTTTAAACACTAATAGGGAGCATAAAGTTGGCACCATTCCGCAAAACATGAGGTGGTGCTCTTTCGGTTGTGAAGTTATCTTCTGATAACTTGACCTGCTTGCTCAGCTGAAACACTCACACCGTGTAGTAGTTTGTTAGCTAGCTGATGATGCTTGAGTTGTCACATACACAAAATGTGCATTTCCATAGTGGTTTGAACTGAACCTAATGAGCTAACATAAGACAAGGTTTCTCCAGTCAGCAGGTTTGCGGAGTAAAGAAGAGAGAGAAAGTAAATGGGATGTGTCTTATCTGTTGGGTTAAAGAAAAAACACACTACATGTATGTGGACACCCTTTCTATTTACTGAGTTCCTTCCTAATTACTGAATGCCTTCCTAATTACTGAAGTGTGCAGCGCATAAAAATCTCCTCTACAGAATTCCAAACTGCCTCTGGAAGCAATCAGGACCTTTATGAAATCATTGTCTCGTGGCCAATCAGCTGCACACAAGCCTAAAATCACTGCGAACAATGCCACGGCGCCCCTGAAGCAGTGAAAATGTATTCTCTGAAGTGATGACGCCTCATTATTTGGCAGTCTGTTGGACAAATCTGGCCAGGAGAATGTCTACCTAACAGTTAGGTTTGGTAGAGGAGGAATCATTGTCTGGGGCTGTTTTTCAAGGGTTGGGAGCTACAAAACGTCAGCAATTAATCAGCCAAACTGGCCACCTTATTGGCATATAAATAGTCAGGATTATCAACTAAATTATCTTTCCTGTTTTGATCATTTATACACTTGCTTAAGTACAAGCACATTCAACTAAAATGTGCCAGGCCTCTCACTCTTAGTCTCTCTCTTTAGCAAATTAAAGTTTGAAATAAAAAAAGCTGTGCATTTTATGTGGACAAAATAAGCTGAATATGTTTATTATGTATTAATAATTCAACAACATGTTCATAATGAAAGTCGTGTGAACATACAGACAGACAACAAGATATTTCAGCATTATTATGTACTGTGAAAAAGTAAGTACTGTGACATGTTTGCTATATGGCCTACCCCAATGTGAGGTAGGGTGAACGCAAAAATAGGGTGAACTCAGTTACCAGTTTATCATCATCAACATCCAGTTAGACACCAGTTACACGATCCATTCATCAGAATAGTAGATTATTTATCATATACAGTCAGTCAAGTAACACTTCCATGAAGGCAGACCACTCGCTCTTATACAGCTCAGACATTACTCATATAGCTGACATCAGCAATGTGCTTGGCTTGCAAGTGATCATTTCGACCTAATGATAAACAATTTCACAGCATGGGAAGAGCTGGACACACTGCCGTAACTGTATTTGAACAAAAAGGTCGTGTTAATAACATATGAAGGCTGACAACATAAAGGTGAAACAAATCTGTCCATCTAAAAGAACAATAGAAGTTGAGCAAGCCCAGCAGATAACCCAGCAGAGCTTTTCCTCTGACAAACTGTTCATTAGAACTGTCTGTAAGGCTCTAAGTGTACTGATCGTTACATCTACCTTTTTTTTTTCCTTTTCGTCTTTGTATTGTTAAGCAATGTTCCTAAACCTATCTGCTGGTGTCAGACTGTCTTGAATAAAACAAACAGTTTGTCCTTCAGCTTTCCTTCCCCCCAGGCCTGTATCAGTTCAGAAATCAATCAGACACTGAGAGAGAGACAGAGAGAGACAGAGAGACAGAGAGACAGAGAGAGAGAGAGAGAGAGAGAGAGAGAGAGAGAGAGAGAGAGAGAGACAAAGAGAGAGAGAGATGGTGGTAGTCCTTGCTGTTTCTTCAGCACGTTTCTACCTGCTTCAAATATTAGTAGAAAAACTGGGTATCATTTTTACAGATTTACATTCATTTTCCTGCCTTTTTTAAGCTCATTTTATTCTCAAGAAGGTCATAAAACTGGGGATATGTTTGGTGTTTCCAATACTTTTGATTTTAAAATTGGCTTTCTAAACCTATTTTCTCCATCCTCCAGTGATGGGATTACCTCGTTACTTCTCCTTACGGAAAGTCCTATCTGCACACACAGAATCTCACTGTGAGCGGTGCAGAAGTGTGAGAGTAAGCTCTCTCATACTCTCACACTCACTCTCTCTCTCTAACTCTAACTCTCTCTCACACACACACACACACATTCACAATGTTATGAGCTGCGATATTCTGGAGTGGAATTGTCCTCAATTACTCCTCTTTAATAGGCGTTCCAAAAATGAACTGTCAGCTAATTCTGAAGTTCCACAGAGTAATAACATAGGGAGTGAGAGAGAGAGTGAGAGAGAGAAAGAGAAAACAGTGAGATCAAGAAGACGAGAGTAAGAGACGATGAAAAATTGACAGAGAGAAAGGGTGGGAAAGATAGAAAGAGATAATGTGAAATTAAGAAAGAAGAAAGAAGAGAGAGAGAGAGAGACACAGAGAGAGAGAGAGAGAGAGAGAGAGAGAGAGAGAGAGAGAGAGATCAAGAAGAAGAGAGTAAGAGACAATGAGAAATTGACAGAGAAAGGGTGGGAAGAGAGAGAGAGAGAGAAAATAGGGAGATCAAGTAGGAGAGAGTAAGAAAAGAAGAAAATTGACCGAGAGAAAGGGTGGGAAAGAGAGAAAGGGATAATGTAAAATTAGGAAGGGAGGGAGAGAGAGATAATAATAAGATCAAGAAGAGATGGAGAGAGAGAGAGAGAGAGACAGAGAGAGAATAGTGAGATCAAGAAGAAGAGAGTAAGAGACAAGGAGAAATTGACAAGAGAAAAAGGGTGGGGGAAAAAAAGAGAGAGAGAGAGAGTGAGAGTAAGGCAGAAAGAGAGACAGAAAGACAGAAAGACAGAGAGAGAGAGAGAGAGAGAGAGAGAGAGTGTATGAATGTGAAAGAAACAGTGAAGACAAAACTAAAATAAGGAAAAAAAGACTAAAGGAAAACGGAAAGAAAGAAAAAGACAAAAGAAAGAGACATAATGATAAGAATGTTAAGACAAAGACAATGAAGAGAAAGTAGCAGAACGAATAGAAAACTGAAATAAAGGAGTCACTATAGGCAGCGTACAGTAACTGAGTGTGGGGGCAGTCAGCTGGCCGTTTGGGGTTTAAGAGTGGCGCTCAAGGGCACAAAGGCAGCAGCCATCAGTGGGGAACAGAACCGTGACCTATTGAGTCACAGCCAAATTTTCTCACTGCTGGACCACCATCTTCCTGAGAGAGAGAGAGGGAGGCGACGGGGGGTTTACCCCCACCGGGGACAGCATGACGGACTGTAGACAGAACTGTGACAGACAGAGCCATGATGAACAAATTATAACCAGCACTGCGGGCCATATATTACACTAGTCTTTCACACACATTAACACGCTCAATTGCTCACTCACTGATCCACATACACACACAATTTCTCACACAGCTGAAGTATAATGTGCACACATGCTCATGCCTTGTATGGGGGGGAAATGGATGCACACACACACAAGCTTGAAGTATTTGTCCAAACTAGATCTGTTTAGTATCAAGTCAGGTTCACCTTACCCTGCATTTCCTCCAGCTTTTTTTTCTCTTTATTCTCCTCCACTACTTTCTTTACCTCTAAACAGTTTTTAATCTTACAATGCTGACAGATATGAACATGAGACCCCGGCACATGAGTAAACATGATTAATTGATTCAGGAGAAAAGAGTTCAGTAAAATATATTATTAGCCAAACATAATAAAGAAAAAAAATATACAAAGAAATCTGTCTTTGAGATGGAATAGTTGAAATTTAATATCCTGCTACATCAACACTTCTTTATTGATCCATGATCTAATAGTAGCTATTAAAATGTCCATACACTGTAATTTAACAGTTACTAAAAACATTCGGTATTGAAGGGCTGGTTAAAGTCAGTTTTGGGCTCCAGTTGGTTTCAGGATCAAAACAATGTGGTTCGGGTGAGGTTCAGATATTTTAACAGGCTTTGGTTGACGAGGTTCACTTTGAATTCAGACACAAATTCTACGGGACTTGAGTTTCAAAACTTCAGATCTGCGTCAGTTCTTAACCAGCATTTTAGGTTCTGACCAAAAGTTTAGATGCGCCACTTTCTGTTGTGTTTACCAACTGGATATTTCAATGGACCAAATATGCTGAACTGCCCCAGAGCTAACCAATGAGGTGGCAGAACAGAGGGCTGGAGGGTAATTTATCATTTTTGGCAGCTCTGGGGGTTGGGACAGGCCAAGCTGTCATATCTGCGGCGCGCTGCAGCTATCGACGCGCTGGCTGAGAGCGGGTTTGGGTCCTATTCGGAATGACACGTTCGAGCACAGTCGCTAGAGGACAAATTAAATGAGAGCTAGAATTCAATTTCAATCTAAAAGTGAGAGACAAGTCAATAATGAAGTCTGCTGTTTTGGAAATGTCTGCAAAACCCCTGCAGTGAAGTAGGTATGCTGCTGAGCTGTAAATCGGAATGGAGCAGACTATGCAGCTGTCAGTCATGAAGACACACACACACACAAAACGCAGGGACATGTTATTGGTCCATATACTCGCTCAGCTACAACTTCCAGACACCACTGAGACACTCTATAGCACTCCTTTTTGGAAAGCAAAGCATCTTAGCAGCGGAAAACTCAGGTCAGCTGGATTAAATTACTTTCCACATGCCAAAATAGATCAAGCACAAGATCAGAGATATCAACCTCATTTTACCAACCACAAGACTAGCTAACATCAAACACGAACGCAAAAGTCTTATATGTCCAAAAGGGCTGCCTGTTGGGATTAGAAGTAAGACCAGGATTTCCCCCCTTGTTTATTTTACAAACACTAAAATGTATTCAATTTTTTAATTTAATGCAAGTAGAATAAATAATGCAATAATCACCACTAGATATGTTTTCCAAATCCACAAGAGGGAGCTCAGCACAAGTACCAAGTGCCTTTATTAATCAGCTGCTGTCTTGGTGAAGGTCCTATTTTTACATATACACACACAAGACATTTATATCCAATTTATCCAATGTTTTTATCCTCTGATTCAAAGTAGCCACCAATTTAATTATATTAAGGAGGAAGGTAAATGCAGCATTAGAGGTCTTGCCCAAAGACATAGTGTGGTGTTCTGAGTGGGAAACCAAATCCCAGTCTCTTACGGGGACGGCAGTAGGTAGGTACACATTTACAGCTGCACTTCGTAAATATGTTTTTTTCCCCCCATTACAAGAAGTAACATCACATTAGCCGGCACTGCTAAGTCACTCGGTAAAGCCTGAAAAAGTAATCCGCAAGTCATGGGAGCTGACTCAAATTACATCTTACGCACAAACACAAGAAACTACAGCATCAATGTTTGGGTCCCAAATGCTTTATTATGACAGCAATAGTAGGTAATTTATATAGATCCTCTGACAGAGCATTCTTTTGTCCAAAGCACCAGAGAGGTTTCAAAATCCCACAAGTGCACAAAACTATTTTTCCTTACAATTAAAGCAGCACAATTTTTCTACTGCACATTCGAAAACAAGAACCAACCCAAACGAAAACCAACGGAGTTCAAGGTCATACTTCATCTTCCACCCACTTGACAGAGTAAGCCTGACGTGGCTAGTAAGATAACGTAACTATTTAACAATTTGATGCAACCTGTCAGATACATAGTTTAAATATATGGCGGCAACATATTACCAGAAAGTTGTGGTGTTCAGCTTTGTTGCTAGAAACAAGCAAAAGCACACTCACTCCTCATGTTCGCTCCACATTAGCATTTACAGCTGTTTATCTACCAGTCTAGAAGAAACGCTGAAAAGTTCAGCACTAGACCTCACTAACAGCTTCTCCAGTGGTGGTCAGCAATAGTCATGTTAACTCTTGCTTTGCTATGATTTACCACTTTATCTTTTTTTGCTGCCGAATGTGGTTTCTTTACAGAAGAGGGTGGCGGCAATCACCTGTCAGAGTGTCAGCCATTGGTGCATTAACTGATTCTTTTATTGACTAACCATCCTTAAATGTTCTGATGAGCTGCAGGACTGTTAACAAGATTGATAAGAGCTTTGAATACACCATCGGTGCACTGCTGCAGAGACTCACTATAACCTCCTGAGGGACAGTGTGATGATATAAAACAGGATGAGTTGCTAACCTAAGCAGATATATCTGCAACATGATACATAGACGTGTTTGACAGATTGTTACAACTGTTATTTCTTCACACTCTGTTGATAATTTAAGAACATTCTGAAACGATTTAAACTTTTTTTTTTTAATAAATAACACCTTTAAGCTACAGTTTACAAAAGATCTCACTGTGTGAAACAATATAACGCTCCCTTTCTTAAGTTTTCTATAACAAATAGGTTTGTTTACAATTACACAACCCATACTGGCAAGTTAAATAAAGTCTGCATTCACTGAAAAGCACCAAAAGATGGCATAGTTTTACAAAACACTTGAGTCCGAATGCCCTAAGTAACCTCACAGCACACCATCACTTCAACACTTCAGCTCAGAGTTCCCAAAAAACATCTGTGTATGCTCAAAGATCACCTGCACAATATCCTGAAAAACACTCCAGAGTAATGAACTGTAACAGTGCTGGTTTTTAATAGGCTACTGCATCAAGTGTCTGTGTATTAGTGTTTCTCAAGTGCTCTACTCCTGTTGTTTCATCTTCACAGACTTCATCTTCAGATTAGGCAGGGATGAAGGGGACAAAAGCAACAAAAACAAAAACAGGTCCCTGGATTCCCATGAGAAAGATGCTGCATTGTCAGGAAAAGAAACGGTGAGGTCAGGGTATCAGAGCATGGCAGCTCGTTAGATTTCACAGAGACAGCCTGCTGTATTCAGCAGAAGAAGCTTTTCCACAGAGTGCAGCTGAATCTTCTGCGATTTACTGTCTGTTTCACCGCTCTTCATGCTTATTATTCAAGAGAGGAAACCACAACAAAAGAAACACCACCACAGGTCTGACAGTTGGACAGGAATGTAGAGGCAACATGAAGCTTCTGTGAAGCTTAAGAATTGGGCAGATACCAAAACTGCCCATGAAGGCAGTGATTACAAACATCCATCCAAAAAGGAAACAAAGAAAAAAGTGATAAGAACATGGCATATATGGACTATAAAGCAGCTATCCAGACTCAAAATAGTATTTAGAATGTTTAATATAAGTTCAACCATTTGTTGTGTTATGCAGCCCTAAATCCCTAAGCCTCATTGGTTTGATGGTTTTATAGCATTTTCCCAACATGCATTACGCAACTACATCCTACAACTGCAGGGAATTATAGTTGTTTTTAACTAATCCTGACTGCTCTTTGGGGTAATACACAAAATCAAGCCAGCCTTAACTCTAACCTCCAAAACTTCTTATGTCAGACAAAACCTTGAAAAAAAAAAACTAGGATTCTATCTTTATGTGGCACAGACGGGATGCCAGACAGCAACTCGCTGCAGTTTGGTCTGTTGTCGACTGCATTCACTTGCTAAGGGGAGGGATATCACAATAAAAACACTTGATCAATTCAGTACACATTCAACTAAAAAACAAAATAAAGGATTGTATAATTAATAACCATCATTTATTTGGTTATTTAATGTACAATTTCCCCTTAATTTAATAATTAAGGATTAAAACACCAATGAGCCTTAATGTGTTTTCTGTAACAAGTTCTAAAAAAAATTCCTAATATAATGTGTGATTTCCAGTAAAGACCTGTATTGAATTGAACACTAAAAAGCATGTAGGTTAAAGCTTTTTCTCATTTTCCTTCCATTTAAATGATTGATAAAGCATTAAACTGTGCATTAGATTTAATTAATCTTTTCCACATTTTGGTGGTTGATGTTTTGGTGCCTCCCTATTCTAATTAAAAAAATAAGTTTACTAAAAGAAGGTAACCACCACAAAACAGCTATATAATAAGAATAAAGTAGATAAACTCACTCCAGAGACTTTACTTGCTTATGATAAAGGTTTGGCTCTATCTATGTCTGTATGTATGTCTGTATGTATGTCTGTATGTATGTATGTCTGTATGTATGTATGACCTGTACCAAATGTGCACAAATAAATACTGTCAGTTCAGTTCTTTTATAGATCTACTCATTTCCTGCCAAATCTAATTACATCAAATGACTGTCACAACCATTTCTGATTATACTTTACTGATGAAAGTTTCACTGACACCGATTTATTTATGAGACTTTGAGATCAGCCAGTATTACGGATAGGCATGTGACAATACCAGAAATTTGGTAGTCAATGCCAATACTAGTGAAATTCCATAATTCAAGACACCCTGTTCAAAACTACAGTATAAAACAAAAACAAAAACAAAACCATAAAGCCAACATTCCCCCCCGGCTTAAAGTGTGAAAGCAGAATTATGAGAGTTTATGAGGAAGTCCCATCCAATTAGCCATCCACTGAAACATATGTAGTTGTTTACACAGCAGTGCCAGTTGTCTCAAGCAATAATAGCTGTACAGTATATTTTAGGTTAAATATAACAAGTATAACACTTTAGATATGTTATTAATGTAAGGTTAAGGCATTCTGGATGCCTGTCTTTGTGGTGCTTTTCTAAGATAAGAGTTTTTCCATCTTTCGTCTGAAAAATGCGATGACACAGTTTGTATATAGGTTTTAGCAAAACAATTATTAATCCATGATGGTCCAGCTCAAGCATAAAGAGCTGTCGCTGGAACTGGACTTGTCAGCATTTTCTATGTATCGTTGTTTTTCATGCTGGTAGGCGTTCTTCTTGCTCTACTTAAGTTTTTAATTGCAGATACACTTTTTAGATATAGGCTTTTAAAAGAACTGCATACCTGGTACCAACAGTACTACAGAAAAAATTGTATTCTCACATTTTGGCACTGGTACTCAAGTATTGGTTCTCTTGACATCCCTAATTAGTGTCCAAAAACAAAACTTACTGTGCCAGAATATATATAATTAACTTATTCATGATTATAGCTTACATGATATAATGCCCCCGTTTCTTGTTGCAAATGCAAACCTACAGTTTAATCTAAAGTGCCTCCATAATGATAATATACAAGCACTATTAAGTAGATACAGCATGCCTCTGCTGGCTTGATCATGATTTATTGCTATTTCAGTGAGGGAATGTTGGTCCCACATAAAGGACATATGTGCATATGTTGTCTACCTGTATGTGAAATGTCCTACTTTAAAACTCTCAGGACTTTCAGAACTGTAGCACTGCAGGGAAAAAACTCATATGTATTCAAAGTTGGGTCTGACCCGTTTTTTTTTTTTTTACTGCTGAAAAATGTGCTTCCTTCAAGAACAACGCTACTGCTCCTACAGTGTTTACAGAGTGGTATTAAAACCTGATGGAAATATAATAATGTGCTCTACTCTTGTGTGGCCTCACTTGCTTTTCTGGTCAGCACTGGAGTGGTCACCTCCCACTCTGCACACGAGAGGACGTGTGATTACTGCAGCGCTGTGTGCGACTCTTTGAGCCGTGATGGCCAACACTAGAGAAAAGAGGCTTAATAACAGATAACAACACCCGCGGAGACTGAGCCCTTACATGCTACAGCAGAACAGCGGCTCCTAATTGGACACACTGCCTATACATGATTGATCAGATTCTAATTACAGAGCTGAAGAGCGTACTACAGTGTTTAGATCACACAGAGAGAGAGTGAGAGAGAGAGAGACAGAGAGAAAGTGAGAGAGAGAGTGAGAGAAAGAGAGTGAGAGAGAGAGAGACAGAGAGAGAGAGGGGATTGATTACCAAGAAAGAGATGGAGGTGACCAACATGGTATGAGACTGACAGAAGAGTAAGGACAGAGAGAGATATTTATTCCTTAATATATTAAGATTGATGAGAGACAGAGAAGGAGAGAGAACAAAAAGCTGGAATAAAGGAGAGGAAGTAAGAGAGAAAGAACATGAAAGAGAAAGAAAGATGCAGAAAGAGAAAGAGAGAAAAAGAGAGAGAGAGAGAGAGAGACAAAGATAGAGAACAAAAGCAAGGAGGCAACAGAAAGAAATGGAAGAAACAGAGTGAGAAGGAAATATAGAAGAATAACAAAGAAGGAATAAAGACTGAGTAAGAAAGAGACAGTAAAAAAGACAAAGTGATAGTAGAATAAACAAAAAAATAGAGGAATGAGAAAGAGACAGAAAGAAAAAGAAACAGAGAGAGTATAGCGCAACAAAGTGACAGCAGAGAGAGAGAAAGAGAGAGAGAAAGAGAGACAGGGAGAAAGCAAGAGCGAGAGAGCGAGAGCTTGATAAGTGGGGAGAATTTGGTAATAAATATTTAACCCTGTAATTAAGCAGACTGGAGAGAGCAGGATAACAGCTATTTAAATGATCCCAGAGACACAGAGAAGAGAAGAAGAAAGAGAAAGGTAAGACGAGAAGAAACAGCCTAATATAATCTCTCAGTTCACAGCTCATCTACTATATTCATCCTTTATTTCACCACGAAGGTTAATACATTCTCTCTAACAGTAATGACCTCGTGAAAAGGCAAGACGTCAGTGTGGACACACAGAAGGAAGATACAGAAGGACAAACTGTAGGATGATAACACGACTCAGTGAAGGAGGAGAAAGAACAGCAGGCAAAGGAAAGATTACATTTCCTAGGTGAAGCCGGTGGGGGGGGCAGATGTTTTCTTCCAGCCGGATAGCTGAAGGCTACTTTGTCATTTACGGTAATATAGAACAAAACTTCAGAATACGCACACAGGTTTTTATTTTTAAAGACGAATCTCTGACCACTACTGGTTGGCTTAGCATATCGCTCCAACAAAGGGAGAGAAAAAGCAACCTGCTGAAATTTTAATGGGAGCCAAACAAAAATAGAAGGAGGGAAAAGACCAGAGGACGTGGATAAGTCATGACATGACTTGCTCCAACATCTATTATTCAGACCTGCCTTTCGAACAAGCTCAATAATACATGAAAGTTTTTAAAAAAGTAGCTACAAAACATACTCCTCGCAGCCACTGTGAGAAATATGAATTATTAGTCAATATAACAGAGAGTGTGTCAGTGAGTGAGATTGATTGTAGAGGGGAGAGAAAGCAAGAAACCGAAGTATGAAGGAGGGAAGGACTTTACAAGAGGGACCCAACACTTGTTGTTTTGCAACAACAGCAGGAACCTTTTTGGTGTTACATAGAAGCTTGTTATATATTGTCACTGTCCAAAATAGTTATTATACAGGAGAAGACAAAAACATTCTTTACTCTAAATTTAAGGTAATGTAAAAAGCGTATTATAAGAGATTATGGAGCATTTCTACTGGTCCAGTCATCATGAAACTTTCACAGTTGCAGTACCTGACGGGATGGCTTGAAAACGCCCACATCTGTTCAAGCTGTGAGTGGGTTTGAACACCTGGGTTTGAACACCTGGGTCTGAACACCTGGGTCTGAACACCTGGGTCTGAACACCCGGGTCTGAACACCCGGGTCTGAACACCCGGGTCTGAACACCCGGGTCTGAACACCTGGGTCTGAACACTGGCCAGTCTGCTCATGGCAAGGCGATGTAAACTGCCAGAGATAGGACGAGGCATGATAGTGGATGCTAGAAAAATGGGACACCCTACTTCCGAAATTTACAATTCCTTAATCCACAGTGTCATATGTGTGTAGGGAATACGTCAGGGAAGACAACATCACCGACAATGGATAGTGCGGTGGCCGCCCACGGGTGCTTAATAATCATGACCCACAGTGTCTGGCTAGAACTGTCCGTGCAAACAGACAGAAATCACATCCACATTCACCGCAGGAGGCACAACAAGCAAATCCCGCAGGTCAGTGCAGCGTTCTTTAGCTTCCATGGGAGTGCCTTGACTAACACCCACTACCAGACATGGAGAGGTTGCTAACTAGACCCTAGAGGACTATTAACATGTGGTGTGGTCTAGGGACTCACAGCACCAATTGTGTCGGGTTGATGGCAGTCTTAAAGCATTTCTGTTGATTCAGTCGAAATGTTCACACAACGTAAAGGACGGCTGGTGAGCCTTCCAACTCTAAAGCTCTGCTTGAGGTTTTTGTGATGTACAGTGAATTATTGTTGCTGTGGTTAAAGAATACCTATTCTGCAATTGTGTGTTTTCCCTTTCCTTTATTGTGTTATGCAGCCTTTTTGGGCAAGTAAATGTTTTGCAAATTAATAAAGCCCAAAGTACATGCCAGAGGGAGAAACTTTCTTCCACAGAAACCACCTTTTTCAGCTGCCTAAAATGCCTTGTTGGAATTCCAGCTCTTTTATCTGTTAAAAGGTGATAGAATCTCATAACACAATCCTTACTGCTTGCTTCTGGGAAGCCTGGCCCTTCCACATACCACACAAACAGCTAAAACAGTAAAAACATTCTACTCTGAAACTTTCTATTTAAGGTGGATCAGGTCTAACCACTTGGTTCTACCTGATGGCTCTGCTGTGTCAGTTTTAATGCAATTTGAAACATTGTCATTGTAAGAAAAGCCACAGTAGCATGGGGGCAGAAATTGCAGCAAGATGCTGCTCTGGTGGTTGACCAAGGAACTGAAAAAAAAAAAAAAAATACTTTTAATGTAATTTAATGTAAGAGATTATGGAGCACTTCTATTGGTCCAGTCAAGATGCTGCTCTGGTGGTTGACCAATGAACTGGCCAATCAGAGCAGAGGAGCTCAGGACTGTTTCGGATAGAGGGTTAATAGAGGATAGAGGTACTGGGATACTGAAACAAATAGATCTATTAGATAGTGGAGCCCCAAAAATTATGAATATTAAAAATGTGCATAAAATGTTTGGAAAACAAAACTGTCAAGACTGTATATAAAAAAAGCTAAATAAGTTGTCATTATAAGAGTCCATCTAAAGTCAAAGCTCCAAAGTGAGCTAATTGGAGACAGCTTAGTAGCCTGGGTTGTGAAATCAAAGTGAACTTTTACTTTCTTAATTAAACTGCCTCAAAATATGAACAAATATGAAATATGCCTCAAAATATGAAAATATGAACATGGTCCAAGGATGCTACCTCAAAGCAATAAGTATTGCTAATTTTAGCTTAGGTTTAATCAGCCTTGCAACCAGCTAGCTAAATTCTCCATGACACAGAGTCTCTTAAACAGAACTACCTGAAAGCTTGCTTCACAAATTTACTGGTTTGCTAACATGGTTATTATTAGGGGCTAGTTTAGTAGGAAATAAACGTATGTGTCTCATCTTTCTAATGTTAGTTAATAAGCTAGCTCACCAATATCAAGCTTAATCAGGTGGCACCATATTTATAGCTAATATAATGTCAGTCAACTGCAGCATTCAATAATCTAAACCACTGTGAAGGCAATATATGTTAAACGGAACTCCGGCTGGTAACACTTGTAAGCCTTAATATGGTGTAATGACTAAATTATTAGACACGTTGTTTGTAAAATAAATAAAAAATAAAAAAGTAGCAGATTTATTTGATTTTCTGTAAAACCTGCTGTACATAAGTCGCCATTGTTGTTGTCAAATGGTTGCAGTAACCAGCCGCCACGCTTGAGCATAGTTAGCTAGCTAAATATAGCTACTGTTAAGTCTTTTCAGTTTAAGCCAGAATGCCACATTTCTGACATTGGCGGCGGCAACACACACCACACGAGTCAAAAAGATAACGAACAGAGAGCCGTGGAGGACACAGTGCTAGTGTTGTGAAACTGTGTGTTGATGTTGACAAAGAAGGAGAGTGTCTGTTAAAGGAGCTCTGCTTTCTAGCAGGAAACGTTCACGGTCAGTATACAGCTAGATAAACTAAACGGGAGTTTCTCTTAGCTTTGAAACTTGTTTATTAGTGAAGTAGTATGTTGACTACTAAGGCTGTACTTTCACGTTTAGGAACCGCAAACGAGGAAGAAGCAGCTGACGCTAAGGGAAAACATCGTCTGCCAAGAGGGAGTTCATGTTCACAGTTCTCGCTCCATATTCTGGGGGTTTTGGACTTCCTGTGTGGGAAAACTGTTGGCACTGCATTCTGTTTCAGCCAACGCTTAAAACCAACATCATCCGTCAAGTCTCTCACCAGTTGTTGTCTACTACATCAGGACTGAAGCAATGAGAGCAGAGCCGCAGGTCTTTTGGTAGCTGTGTTCACAAATCTTCCTCCCTTTTTATCTTTGGGAAAGCTGTGAGGACTAATATCAGTCTTCCCACTGCCTTTCGACTGGAAATAACACCCAACGGCAACACACTGTGGCATGTTTTTCTTTAAGCTAGGTAAGCTAACTAACATTCACTCCTTCCAACTGCAGTGAAGTTTAGTGCGCTCCAACCATTTGATGTCATCTACCCAGCAGGCATTGCGCGTCAGAAACAAAGGCTGCGTTCATATTTAGAATAAATATTTATTTATAAATAAATCTGCTACTTTTTTTAACAATTTATAGGCATTACACCGTATTACAGCTTACTAGAGTTACCAGCCCGGGGTTCCCTTTAAGGCTTATATTGCTGAACCCATAAAACATGCCATTCCCTGCACAAGTCCAATCTTCTGTGAATCAACAGCAGCACTTTCAACACAAACAATACCAGCAATCATTTACTTGTGACAGGCTGTCTTCATCAGATATGCAATATTTGTCTCAGCTAACAGTTTAAGAGATATAAACCATCCTCCCTCTCTCACCCTCTGTTTAATCCCACTCAGGATAGCTGCAGGTCCCAGAGGGTTGTGTAAGGGACACATCCGCACTGAGTGCTATAAAAAGAAGAGAGTTCTCAGGTAGTGCTGGAGGCATACAAGTCTCAGATACAAACTCCAGCAGAGTGTGTGAGTGAGGAGGGCAGTGGGGATGCATACATTAAGAATGCACCTAACTTTAACCAAAGACTTAACACAGCTCTGAAGTTTGTATTTGTTCTTTTCCTGGTGGTAGAAAAGGGTAAACACATGCAGCTGTAAATGGGCAAGGAAATGCTTGTATAGGGGTACAAATGCTAGTACCAGCCAATTTTTTGGGGGTAACACGAGTAAACGAACCAAGAGAGCATGATCAAATTATACCAATAGGTCCAACCGGCTGTTGGTCTTCAATGGGTGTAAAGTGCAAAATCGAAAGTGCTAGATAATCATTTAGAATCCAAATAAACAGTCTATCTACACTTTACAGCAATGTCACGTGTCTATATGTAGCAATGTCTACACAACAGTCTAGTATATTATAATATACACACACAAGTATATTCAGTCTAGTCTGAAGTATGTACCTGTACCAATATTTTTATGTTTTCTGGAAAGCAAGAGAAAGCAATGAGTCTTACTGTGTTTGCACTGGATCCTTACCATTCACTGCCTACATCGCTAAAACAAGAGTGCCTAAAAGATGAGTGACTAAAAATAATTGTTACACAAATATAAGCGAGTTAAACTAATCAGTTCATAAACTTAACAGTAAATCCGTTAATAAATTATACAAAGAAACATCAAACACAACCTAAAAGCACATTAAGCAGATTCATTGATTGCGTGACGTTCTACATTAAAAGTCTCCAACTGCAACAGCAGCCCGTACCAAGAGCTTCCCGCATATTCACGGGTGCATAAGCCAGAAGCAGGATGCAGCAATTTGTTAATCTAATAGGTTAATCATTTAAAGGAATAATTAAAAGGAATCATTAAAATCATATGTTGAATGTAAGTAAATATAACAGCTGCAAATTAATAGATAAATATTTTAAAATTTACTATCATTGCTATAGTTCAGAAGGGCTGCACAGGAGCAGGTCACACAAGGACAGAGTCAGCACAGGAGTGCTGTGTATATCAGTCATCCACACTGAGGCAGGCGATAATGAGCTCATACTCTTTACCCAGTGTGAGAGAGAGAGAGAGAGAGAGAGAGAGAGAGAGAGAGAGAGAGAGAGAGAGAGAGAGAGAGAGAGAGAGAGAGAGACGCAATGTCAAATCACTTTAAATAAGGTCACTGATGGATTTCATCACCGTAAAACAAAGACTCCTCCCCTCATCAAGACTAAGGCCATGATGCTCCAGCACTACTTCATTACACTTGATTATAATAACACTCTGTAGGAATAACAGACTGCATGTAAAGCGTGAGGAAAAAACATACAATAAGAAGAGAGAGTAGGAAGAAAGAAAAACCAAAAAGCAGTGAAAGTGAGAAAAGGAGAGACAGACGAGAGCAAGAGAAAGAGAAGGCAAGGACTAGAGAGCGGGAGGATCAGCTGTTTCCTGTCTAAACGAGTGTTCTCTGCGATGGTGTAAGTCAGAACAGACAGTGATTGTGTGAGAGTGACCCTAACATACCCCACAAGGCACTGCATGATGAATGGGCTTTCCACAAGCTAAAGCCCCAACGCCATCCCTACACTCCTTCTCCCTCTCCCGCTTTGTTCTCCTTTGTTGCCTTCTCCTTCCTCTCTGCTCCTCGTGTGCGCTCACTTTCTGGTCTTTTCACTGCTAGATTAATGTGTGTTGCTCTACACTCTGACTCTCTACTGTGCTCTGTCACAATAACACATTACTCTACTCATGTCCATCTAAGACTCTCCATCATGTGCCTGATGAGATTTTCCTGTTTTCTGAACAACACTGGACTTTCATTATAATGGTTTTGTCAGAAGAATATAAACACACACACACACTTTAAGTACGTGATACCATCATTCTCAAGGAACTGTGACTTTGCTGAGTGAGATAAAACCATAATCCATTTGACAGATATAAATTAATTAAAATAAAATCATTTCTATATATCCATTTATCATGTTGCTCACATAACAGTCATAGCTGAAGGCCTGAGGTATGCATATTTGAAATTTATGTCAATAATAATAATAAGAAGAAGAAGAAGAAGAAGATGAAGATGAAGATGAAGATGAAGATGAAGAAGACATGATAAATTATGTCACACTACAGTACGTATTTCTGAACATACTGTGCATATCAGCAGTACTTTGAACTCTGACCAACTGTTTTTCTTTACGAGGGGTGTACCAATACACCATTTTCCCTTCTAATACAGATACTAACTTTACCCCAACTTTTTCGGTCAAATCTAAGCTTTGGGTCACAAATACAACGTGCTCAGCTTGACTGAATGGTAGTTACCTGTTGAATTACACACACTGGATGCTTAAGAAATCCTATATTTGCTTATGTACTATATATTTAATCTTATATGTGAATCTAGTTCATTTGGACTATCTTTAATAGTCAGACTTTCAGCTTTTTGTCCAAGCTGGCTGAAGCACAGGGCTGCATAACCCTGCTGCAAAGTGACACAACTCCAAGAGGTGCACCCAGGTGGGGATTGTGGTCTTTCTAGCAGGCTGTTATGCTAGCTTAATTATTTAAATCAAGGCTAAATGCTGGACAATCCAGTCTAACATTAACTCACTACACTATGGGGTACATGATAATATCAAATATCAGGATATTACGTTTTGTGATACTGTATCGATTCTCAAAAACAATATCGATACATAGATTCCTGGCAGACAGTGAATCATTGTGTGCTGTGTTTACACCTCTGATCACTAGATGGCTGTTGTAATGCATTTTCAGCTCTACTCCAACATTAACAAGCAGCACAAGGGTGCAATGATATTGTAAGCATTATCAAACCTGTTCATATAGTGGTGTGTTATAATAGTAGGATATTAAAAAAATAGCAATATATCACTTTGCTTGCTATATCGCAATGTATTGTAAACATTGTATCACGATACATATTGTATCACCAGGATGCTCATGTGCATGTGGTATTAGTACCTTTACCACTGATAGCAATGTCAATGTTTAAGTGCCAGTATTAGTGCTACACTAACAACATTTAGTCCTGTTTAACTCAATTTTCCTCTTTTTTCAGCTTTAACTGATCCTACATCAGCAAAAATAAATACTAGGCCACACTGTTTATTGAAAAAAAAAAATCACAAAGTATTGCAACCTTATATTTTGCCATATCACCTCATGTTAGCCAGCCTGCTACACAGGCATATGTTCGGAAAACTAAAAGCCACCTAATTTAGGAGCATCCAGATGACTTTGATGGAGGTTACGGAGCTGTAGGAGGTCTATTCCTTATGCACGTAGCCTAGTTTTTTTTATGATATACAACATTAAGCAAAGCTGGGCTTCTGCTAACGGGGAATCGCAGCAGGAGGAGCTTAGGGAGGGCATTAGTTTTAAGAAGCCCTCAGGACCAAAACTAAAGCATGAAAAATAACCCTGCTGCTCCTTTTTTCCTCTCTCATTCTCCCTCTCTGTCTATCCCACATTCATGTTCCTCACCCCAACAGCCCTACCTTTCACTAATGAGAAGTGAAGTTAAAGGAAAAGAGACTGAACATCTCAATTTGTTATCAGGTCTACAGTCATAGTGAAAAATGCCCCCAGGTAAAAGGAAATTGAATTCAGAGGAAGGCGCCTTGAAAAAAGAAAAATAGATCCAAGAAAAGAAATGATATCATTATTTGAGATGTGGGAGTAGAATAAAGGAGATAAAGCAAGATTCAAGCAACATCAGGGTGGAAATTACAGCAGAGCAGAACTAAGGGGCGTACAACATTTAGATGAGGCAGCATCTAAAAGGGTCATAACAAAGATAATGAAGCATTACACACACACACACACACACACACACACACACACACACACACACACACACACACACACACACACACACACACACTCCTAAGAACAAATGACATGCAGTGTATTATCTGCATCATCTATTTTTTTAATAGCAGTAGGTAAAAATATCACAATACTGTTTCACACACACAAAATAATTTCACATTTTATGCTGCACTAATTCCAACAAAACAGGACTTTATATGCTCTTATGCTCTTTTTATAATAGAACAGAGACAGTTTATGAGGTTTCTTTTAGTACTGATGATATCCATATTCATGATCTGTTCATAAACCAAATGATCCTGATTTAATACCACTACAAAATCCAAAAGTCCAAATATTCTAAAACTTGTATGGACATTAACAATGAGCACAGTATGTACAAAAACAGTAACATGAAGCACATTGAATTCAGCACATTTGGTCATTATACACTGCTTGGCCAAATCTAAATAAACAAACACACAAACAAACAAACAAATAAATAAGGCCCACTATGTAACGTGTCCAGCATATTCCAAAGACTTGCACCGGTGTTAAGGTCAGGACACTGCTGTAGCCAACAGAGGATACACACGACAGTGGTGGTGCCTACTGAGTGGCAGAAAGACTAACTCAGTAGCAGTGTTCGTGTTGGTGTTCTAAAACACAGTGATATCTTTTCCACAACCATACATTTTTTGGCTGTTTAAGAAACGAGAAGCTACCAGTTAGGGTTGAAGGAAACGCAGACCTGTATTTAAAATTGTCGTAGTTTAACAAAAAGAGTTTGGTAGATAGAACTGGCATACTGTGACCCTCAAACACTGCTGTCTCCACCAGATACAGTTAGCAGAAGCGGGCATTAAAAACAGGATGACTGCAAAACCCTAGAACATCACCCAACACAATGCTCCTAAAACTTGCATATACAAGCTCATGTTTCAGCCCAGCATGAAAGAAGACAACAAAGCAACTGTAGTGAAATTGTGTGTTACATGGATTGTATGTGTAGAAATGCACCTTTGAAGGTTGTGAAGGGGGTGTTGGGGATGAAGGTTCAACAGTGATTTACAGCATTAAATTATGCAGTGGTAAGGTTTGTTTTATTTTTCTGTGTCTATTTTGACATGTTGCTTCTGTGTGATCACAGTGTCTCACTGTAAACCAGCAAATCACAGCAGGGTTCATCAAATTATTCACTAAAAAAGGAAAACTCAATTCAATTTGCTCTAGGTTCAATCCCAGAGTGTAAATGGGAGTGTAAAACACATGAAGTCACATACAGTCTATGTAGAACAAATTTCAAATACCGAACAAATGCATTCTATGACGCTTTTAAAAGCAGCTGAAACATATTAATCAATGCAATAAAATCCAACCAAAGCTCTCAAATACTTGATTATTAAATACAAACTGTGACTTTTTTAGGCAGGTATTCATTAGTATTGGATTTATTTATTTTTAGCCAGTTGTCTGATCTCCTGTTCCTTCTTACATATAGATAACAGAACACAAATATTACAAGATCATGATGACCACGAGTCTGACTGCCTTTAATCGCTTGTTTAATTCTCAGTATTGACATGTTATATAAATAAAAAACACATCCACGTCCTAAATTTTTTGCAGCCTTTTCTAAATGTGGCACCACTGTTTCGCTGCTCCACTCCAACTCGTTCACCCAGCCGAGAAAATACAAATATCATATCATAAAATTGTCTATCACAACATCACTGCTCTTATTCACACTGAAAAATATCAGTATGTAACACAATTCAACATATCACATGACAAGACGCATTAGTTTGCGGGCACCCTCATATGTACAAGGGTCATAGTAAGGTTAACAACGCATTACCTAATACTCTCAAGGGGCTCAGGCACGTGTGTATGAGTGTGTGTGCAGACCTATAAGTGGTAAGATTTCTTCTGTAAACCCTGAGGCTGAAATCCTACACTGGGACTCGTAGTGATGACATCATCTAAAAGGAGACCCCCATGGTAAAGACGAGAGGGGACAGATGAAGAGAAGAGTCAAATTACCCATAATCCTTCTGAGCAAATAACTCACAACTAGTCCAGGGCAGCACAAAAGAAAAAGACAAAGAAGGCAGAAAAAGGCATGTGTTAAAAGTGAGACTACTATAGTGTAAAATACAGTCAACAGGCCTCTTAAGGATAAATAACTGTGAATGTCTGCAAATATTACAGTGCAAGCCTAAAGTGTCTAAACTGGCTGTTCTTGCTTCCCAGCTGTCGATACTTAGCAGCCCCCAACTGATAACAGACGTAGCTTGAGCTCAAAAAACAAATTGCTGCCCACAATAGTTGTTAATAAAAAATATCAAATTGGCATTCTGTGCGGTGACAAAC